>JAVQJG010073433.1:0-17878 GCA_036024015.1 Craterocephalus amniculus | reverse complement strand
TTGTTAACTTTGGCTGAGCAGTACCAGAGTAATGCTTTATTGCGATGAAGTTCAAATGCAGCATTTGAATGTAAATTTATTAAAATAATTATCATGGCCAGAGTGAAAATGTATGCACTGTTGACAAAACATGCCACACCATGAAGATAAAATGATTTATTCTCTTTGTATTTGCACATTTCCATGACAACTTCTGCTGACAGACACTTCAAATGACAGCATCAAATCGTCGCATCCACGCTCGGGTCAGAATATTGGACAGCTTGATGTATAAATTCCTGGCAACTGTAAAATATTTTACTGAGAACATGAACAAAAATGATATATAAAAAAGACAATTAATAAATCCACTAATTTCCAGCATCTGCAGGTTTCACACAGGTCAGCTGAAGTCTGGATGAAAACCAACAGATAATGGAGAGAATCTACGGATGCCATGTTTCCTGCTTTCACTTCCTCTTCTTCCTCTTCAGGGCCTTCCACTCTCCCTCCTGAGTGGCCAAGCTGCCAAAGAGCTCTTTGACCTTCCTCTTCCTCTCTGCATCCCTGAAACACACAGTCAGACAATCTTAACATTTCTTACTAAAAACAGAAGAAATGCTTCAGTTTGTGTGTAGGTAAACAGTGGATACCTCGTCAGCGTCTCGGTGAGCTTCTCTCTGGCCAGGAAGCGCGAATCCTTCCTTATCTCCCTCAGAGCACCCTTAAACTCCTTTTTGTACTTGTGTTTCAACCGCTCCTTCTCTCTCTCCTCTCTCGTGCTGCCATGCTTCTTCCCATAATCCAAGCTGATTCAAAAATAAATCAACAACACAAATCAGATATCACAGAGGACTTATATATTTAAGGGTTTTTCTAAGCAGTTTTCATGTCGGCACTTACACTTCAACAATCTTGGGGGTGAGCAGCTTCAGAGGAATAGGCTTTTTCTTCTCAAAAACCAGCCGACTGTGATGTGCAGGGGAGCCGCTGGTGGCTGCCAAGATGTTACTGTGAAGCTCCTGCAACAAAAGCAACAAACTGCATTAACTGGAAGCACGACGCCGCGAAAGCTAAAAGCGAAGCTGCAGCGAACATCCGGCACCAACCTGCAGAGATTCCGGTAACGTTTGGGAGGAAAGGTGCTTGGAAAGAACTATTCTGATTGGCTGAAAGATGTGCGAGAAGGATGTGAGGTCTTTATAGAGCAGGCGGCATCTCTCCACCAGGTCAAGGCACGTGGACAAACAGGACAACCTGCAAAAAGATAAATACACCGTGAGCGTTCCTGCCTGCTAATCTGCACGGCTACATGCTAACATACAATAATGATAATATTTTAAACAAAGATCAGTCTTGTGAAGTTCAGAAACGCGTAAAAGGCGGAAATGTCTGCCTTAGTTCCTCTTCATGGGGATATTACGCAGCGTGCACCATCTTCATCTTTAAATAACTCTGACACACTCGACTCTCGTGCATGCGCACTCGCTCTGTCCTGAATTTTCCGGGGCCGGCTGAATAACCCCAGCAGTAATCACAACGTGGCGACTACACTTGACACACAGCTGCTGCCGTGCTTATGTCACCCAACGGCCTTAAGGCAGAAATGAGAAAATAACCGGGTGCCTGGGTGTGAGGACGTGTGGTGTTGTGCTGGTGGCAGGGAGGATGACACAGGAAGATGCTCTCTGTGAAACACCTCCTGCATGACTTATTCTAAAATAAACCAGGTGATGCCTCAAATAAATGAAGGTGAATGTTTTTGTTTTACTCACTTAAAAAAAAAAATGTAAACCAGCCAGCAACAGAATGCTATTGTTTCTAACATTGCCACTTTTGAATACCACGAGTACTGATTTTAGTGGAGAATAAATAAAAATGTATTTGCTCTCAAACTGTGCACAGTCGTGCTTCACCCAAGTCTGTTTGCAAGCTTCGCATCGAGCCCACACACCAGCTGCTGTGTGAAAGCATGCTGGCGACTCAAGTGTATTTCGGAACCTTGCAGTGTGTACAGGTAAACACACGACGATAACCGATCTCATGTCCTCACATTCATAGCTTATACAGCATTATCATGAAGACCTTCACCCGATGCATCCTTTTTTTCTGAACCTGCAAAGCCGTAATACAAAAAGAAAATTCCTCTATCCGCGTGTTCTTCTCTTCTTTTCAATTCCCCCTACTACTTTCTTCTAATGGCCATAGCTGTTACAATATACACCCACCAGCCATTTTATTAGGTACAAATGTTCTATTGCTTGTTAACACAAACAGCTAGTCGACCAATCACAAGACAGCAGCACATTTAGTCAGAACTGGGAATAAAAGAGGATTCAGGTGGTTTTAAAGGTGATATGGTCTGTCCAGAAACTGCTGATTCACTGAGATTTTCACGCAAAGTCAAGGGTCTGCAGACGATTGTCTAAAAAAGAGAAAATAGCCAGTGAGCAGCAGTTGTCTGTACTAAAATGTCTTGATGGCAGAGGTCAGAGGAGGGCAGACTGTAGGAAATGACAGAAAGACAACAGGAAGTCAAATAACCATCTAAAGTACGCAGAATAGCATCTCTGAATGTACAACTTAATGAACCTTGAAGCAGTCGGGCTACAGCAGCACAAGACCACTTGAGAGCCACACCTTTTAGCCAAGAGCAGGAAACTGAGGCTACAATTTATATCTACTCAACAAAATTGGGCAATGGTAGATGGAAAAACATGGCCTGGTCTGATGAGTCTGGATTTTTTTACAATATTTTCACAAACATTTGAACATCACAGCGTACATGAATACGAATGCTGACTTCTACGACCACAGTGCACTCATCTTCTCATGGCTACTTCCAGCAGGAAAATGCACCACGTTACAAAGCTAAAACCATCTTGAACTGGTTTGTAACTAAATAATTACTCAATTATCGATTAATCGATCGTTAAGATTTCAATCAATTACATAATTTTTCAATCGATTAATCAAACCCATCTTAAGACTGGTGCTTAAGTTGTATGTAAGTGCATATTTTCAAGCAGTGAATGAATCCCATTTAACTGTCATAAGAGGTGTTCATCTTGTAATAAAAATCTAAATGAGGAAACACACTGGCTTTTTTCTACTTCGCTGCAAATATAAAACCTTAAAATAGAAATTTTGATTATTAATCAATGGTTAATTCTCCTGATAATCAACCATAACAATTTCATCGAATCCCCATCCCTATCTGTAGCATGACAGCCAGTTCACTGTACTCAAATAGCCTCCACTGTCACCTGATCCCAATCCATTAGAGCGCCTTTTTATGTGGAGAAACAGGAAATTTGCACCATGGATGTGTTGCTATTATGTCAATATAGACCAAAATTCTCTTAGGAATGTTTGCAACATATTGTTCAATCTAAGTCTCAAAGAAAATAAAGTAAAAGGTCTCCAACCCAGTACCAGTAATGTGTACCTACTACCTAATAAAGACTTCTACTATTGTTGAGTATTGAACTGAAAGCTTCAACCAGATACTTTCCTGTATGCCCTCCTGTCAGCAAAGACTTGATTGTATCAAGGATTGTCTTTATCCATGATCCACTGATGCATTTTAAAAAATCAATAACTGACTCTAAAGCTAAAATGTAACCTCACAACAAGCAGCTTTTCCCCCCCATGTTTGATGTTTCTTTAGAGGCTTTAGAAAAAAAAACACTATCATAAGCAGTTTTCCAGAAAACCGCGTCCAGGGGAAGAAAAAAACTGCAGTCCTTCAGTTCTAAAAACTTGCTTTTTAAAGTTTTACTTTAAATAATGAGAAAAACAAACAGAATAAGAAAAATTAGCAAGCTAGGTAAGTGAAGTTTTCTATAAGCACACTGTTGGACCAGTTTCCCCCCCTGCTCCTCACTCTCCCACCTGTGGTGATCTCTTTCCAGATCAGTTCGGAGTTCCAGATGTTGGGTGGCGGGCAGCGGCAGGCTCTTCTTGCTCCAGGTCCTGCAGGACTCCGAGGCCACCAGCACCAGCAGATCACTGTACTTCCCCACCGGTCGGAAAGGCGGCACCACTTTGTACCCTGCAATGCGTTGTTTATCAGATCTCTTTCACACCCTCAGACTTGTGAAAACGATTTGAGAATGTGAATGTACCGAGCTCAGACTTGTCCTGCACGGCCAGGTGTAGCGTGCCGGCCAGGAAGTTGATGAGCTCAGGCAGGAAGCGCTTCGAAAAAGAGACGTACTCCACCGCCAGGCAGCACAGCATCAGCCCGCACGTTACATCGCTCAGGGATTTTACCGGACACTGACAAATAAAGAGACACAGGAAAAATATTAATGCAGGATTCCTAAAAGAAGCCGCAAAGTTTCAGAAGCAACACTGGGAAGTAAACAACACAGTGAAACAGGCGGGACGTAACAAAACAGCTCAGACAGCAAAAACAAGGCCAGATGTTTACCCTGGTGAGAGCCTGGCTGATGTAGAGCAGCGCGGGAGTCGTAACTGGGTGTCGGAAGTCTGAGGTAGGAAACAGCAGCGCCGTCACCTTCAGGTAAATAAGCTTACAAGACAAAAACAAACACACTGTCACGACTTGTGCTGTTTGCAGGAAACACACACATCCAGACATTAGCAAATGTTTCATTCTGGCATAAATAAAAAGGAACAACCATCTCCCAAATTCTGTCCAACAGGGAGCTTGTATTTGTATAATAAACATGATCAGGATGACATCATCGTGTATTATTTACTTAGTTCTACATATTCTAATCAGATATAATACAAACCAAGTCTAGTGTGGGGAAAGCAGCGTGACCTTTGACCTCAAGCAGCTCTTCCATGCTGTGCGCAGCATCTCTGAGGATGCCCTGCATGGCCTGGCAGGCGGCTTCTGGAAACATCTGGCACATAGCATAAAGCTCCCTGCAGACAGGAACATAGATTTTGTAGGGAACTTGTTTGATATTTTTATAATAAATAAATAAAATATTTGGATCCAGATTGGAAATGGGGAGGGAAAGCAGCTTTGTGGACTCACGGGATGAGCTTATCTATGGTGGTGAGTTCAGGTGGACTCCTGGTGGCCAGCTCTCCGATGTACTCCAAGAGGAAACCAAACAGTTTCTGAGACCAACAGAGGGGGGGGGGGCGTTGAAGTTCAGGCCTCAAACTGCCAGCAAAGATGTGAAGGCGGATGTGAAATCTGTCCCACAGTCGTACCTGCAGTTTGAGCTTGTTCCCCACAGCCAGACCGGGGTGGTTGCACTTCTGCGTCCTGGCCAGGATGAGGCGCTGGTTGTCGGGCGTGTGGCCGCGCAGCAGCTCTGCCAGGTCGCTGTAGCTCTCAGGGGCTGAGGAAGGAAAGATGGATTTTTAAAAAAGTTTAACACAGAGACCTTTAACAGCTTCCTGGTTATTTAACTCGTGTTTGGGAAGAAGTGGATCTACCAGCGAACGTGTACGGGAGCTCCGCTTTGGCCGCCTCCTGCTGCACCTTCATCTCCTCCTTACTGAGACTCTTCTTCGGTTCGGCTCCAGCTTCTCCGTCTTCCTGGTTCTTCTCCTCTGTGTCGCTTTCTTGCTCAGAGTCCAGGTCTGAGTGGCCATCCTCTTCCTCATCATTGCTGCCCTCCTCCTTCTCTAACTCATCATCATCTTCCTCTCCATCTTCATTGTCCTCCTCTTCTCCATCTTCTTCACTGCTCTCTCCTTCTCCATCTTTCTCCTCTCCATCCCCGTCCTCTTCCTCTCCATCATCCTCCTTGTCTTCCTCCGACTCCTCCCCAATGTTCCACTTTCCATCCTTTCCGAACAAATAAACCGGCTCAGAGTTGTGTGGAATCTCTCTGACATAAAACATGGCGCTGTTAGTCATGTCATACCTGATAGGCCAGAGTTTTCTTGTCTAGCTTGTCCAGGATGAAGCCGTCGTTGAGGTCATCGGCGGATACGTGGGTCTGACTCTGCGGGCCGGCCTCGGCTTCCTCTCCTCTCATCCTCCTCAGGCGGTCAGCCTGGAGAACACACAGAGTTTGAATCTAACGAAATCCCAGAAAACACGCGGGTCATGAATGCGTCATCACCTCCAGCTTCTGCAGCTTCTGGCTCTCCTCCCTGGCCAGCTCCTCAGCCGTCTTCATCTTCTCTGAAGGCTGAGCCTTAATGTCGAAGACGAGCTCGCGGACCATCATGTCGTATTCTTCCAGCTGGAAATCATGAAGAGGAAGTCAGACGGGAAAAAACCAGCAGGATTCCGGGGACAGACGGCTGCTTCCCTACTTTGGGTTTCTCCTCCGGTTTGTCCACACGTTCAGCTTTGGGAGTTTTTTTCACCATCAGAGCCTGAATGCTCTTCCACTCCTGGTCCAGTTTCTCCGTCAGCTCCTGCGCCTCCTCCTTCTGCACCTGCCGCTCCCTCTGAGGGCAAACCAAAGCATGGATCATGCGGATGACGTCGCCTTTCGAAGAAAATAGCACGGCCGCCAAATTCAGAGGAATAAACGCTTTTACTCACCTTTTCCTGTTTGGATTTCTGGATCAGTTCTTCAATGAGCTCCTGTCTGGTCTTGGCCCTCTGGCTGCCTTCCTCCTCATCCTGCTGCCCCGATGCTTTTTTCCTGAGGAGGCCCCCTCCTCCTCCAAAGTGGGAGGCAGTCAGCTCAGCTGGGTGGAAAAGAAAAAGGTTTCTAAAACCCGGTGGCTCTGACCGCTATGATCAAACAAATCAAATTGAGCTGCAGTGCTGGGGATAAACACACACCACCAAAATTGCAACAAAGGGAAAAAACAACAAAGACAAGAAAAACAACTCACATTACTAACTTTAATTATATCTAATCAATTTGCTGACAATGCAGCGTCAGCTCTGTGAGCTGTGGTGTTTAGACTCACCCGATAAGAGCCCTTTCTCCTCCGATTCATCGTCACTGTTTGCTATGTCGTTGAATTTCTCCATTTCAGCCAACGACTGGCCATAATGAGTCAGCTCCTCGTCTTCGTTCAGGTTGTATACGTCTTTTTTTTCATGTACACGCTTTAAAAAAGCAAATTAATGGAAGTTAAAATGTTCAGCATCTCTGAAAATAAGAATGTTGTTGTTAAATTAAGTGTATATGATTGATATTGCTTAAATGTGATTATTATTACGTCTTACTTCTGCAACCTTAAAAAAATGGCTGCAGCATCTGCATGATGACCTCACTGTAAATTAACAATATTAAATGTAAAATCTGATTTATTAAACTAATGATTATATTATTTATATAATATTTATGACATTCCACAATTGAATAATGCAAGTATCCATCTGATCTGATTCCCTTTGTCCTTTCCTGTAAAACATACTGTAACACTGTTGAGAAAAGTGCTAGACAATTAATACTTTATTATTAAATATTAGAGCATCAATATACAATAGTCACTGTGTTCTCCCAATAACACCAACCTGTCTCTCCATGGCAAACCTCTGCAGGATTTTGTCTTCTGGTGCCATCTTGCTGTCATATTCTCCGAAACGTCTGTCGACGAATTTGTTGGACTTGTTCTTCAACTTGTATTCCTTTAAAAGTGTTTCTTTTCTCTACAGAAAAACAGTACAATCCTGGACTATTATGAACCACACAAACATACTAACAATTTAATCCAATTTTGGTCAAATATTTACACATTTAAGCTCAGTTCACAGTTCCCTCTGTTCTTAAAAACCTCTCAGCACGAGTGCAGCAAAAACCCATTTCAGCATGACATTACAAGTACCACACTTGTTTGTCTTAAGTTTATTGCTTTAGTGGAATATTTTTTAATATCACTACACAACAATCTTTCTCCACTTCACTCTGCTAAATAAATCCTATATAACATTTGTTTCTTTCAGTGTGTTCAAATCGGTCATCCATCAGTACTCACAACTGGCAAATGAAACAGAAAGGCTGAGTTTAATCGATGTAAACGCGAAAGTAACAAGATTGTAGAGGATAGACCCCAAGAACTGTTATTGCCAGATTACGAATCAATATCAGCTTAAGGGGAAACAGTGTTTTTCTGATTGCATTTGGATTGACGCTGAGGATTCAGGTGAAGTGATGATGTCTGAATCCAAGTTGACAGCAAACCCTCATTGCTGCAACCAGTGGTTTATACAGGATGCACTCTGCAAAATGCTACAGATTCAATCCCTTTAACTACATTACAGCTCATTTCTTACCTTATTGATGGCTTTGGACCGAGACACCCCTGGCAGACCCACGTCGTGTTTAGATTTCCTCCCAAGAATGTCAAATTTCTTTCGGTTGATTTTCACTTCAAAGGGGTTGTTTTTTATTTCAGTGCTCGTCTTGGTTTTTCGGACCTTGTCAGCAAGGTTCCTCTTCTTCAGCGCCTTTCCCATCTGGTGACAAAGCAGCAGATTGATGAGAACACATCCCTGAGACATCTAATGAGTTTTAACTGTTGTGGTTGTAATAATAAAAATGAAGACATGGGGTCTGAGGATGGCGAACAGTTAACTTCTCTTTGAATAAAGTAAAAACATGACATACGAGTAAAAATGACTAACAGTAAAAGCCAGTTACTATTCACATGAGCACCAAATTATGGTAAATAGTTTGTAAACAAACAAACCTTTTCAGAGAAAGATCGTTCAGCCTTTAGCCGCGCTATGTGTCAAATTCACAACTCCAGGGGAAACAAAATAAAGAACAATTACGCTCTTCTCATGCTTTATTTAGTACATATTTGACTTCACGTTGCTTGTCTGGGTTTCCATTTTCCAGCGTGCACACAGCTCGAGGTCAGAGTTCAAAGCAGGAGCGAGAACAAGAGCTACTTCCGGTCTGGGATTCTCCAACAGCGCCTCTAGCGTAAGTGTAGGGACCTTGCACAGTTCAAGTTAAGTAATTCAGTTTATTTATAAATCACATTTAAAGCAAGAGTTGAAGAAAGTGTTGCAGACCAGAGCAAGTTCATCAATGGAACTAATTGAAAACAAAGCCTAATTTAGACTTCCCAAAAGAAATAAACAACAAAAATACTTAAGTGTTGCATAAGCAGAGTCTGCTACAGATCTATGAGAACAAATACTGTATATCCTGAGCAGAGTAGTGTTAAAGGACTGTGAGCTGCTTAGAAAGCTGGTTAATGGGTCCCTTAGAATTGGCATTTACTTCATACCCCAAAAGTGTCTGGCTGTACCACTGCAGGCAAGGCAAGGTAAGTTGATTTGTGGTGAATGTGATGACTGTTATTTTCATATCATTGCTAGAAATAGCCAACCAATATTTAGATCATAAGAAAATATGGCATGTAATTGTTGGTATGAGCAAAAAAAAAAAAAAAACTAAATGCAAAATGCCTCACAACTTCAAATGTCATTTCACTTAAGACAGTTTAGGTTGGCTGTGACAACTATGAACCACCTCAGAGTTGATCAGTTGATAGACTTGAAAATAACTTGCTCAGCAATGAAATGAGAAGCTGTTTGCATAAAATGTATCTCAAAAAAGGCAAATATCTAGTTATTAAAACTAGCCTTAGTTTTAATAGATCCATGAGGATCTCTATATTATGATGCATCTCAGCAGGGGCTTCTTTGTACACTTTACATCACTACAGCAGGAAATACTACGAATACATTTAATCAAATTTTTCCCCTTTATGTTAAAAGTTTGGTGTGGCTAGAAGTACCGTTTTTCCTTTTTAAAATAGTCAAATTTTTACTCTACAGTCAAGTCAGTTATTGTTTACAGCCACCGCTGAAACAGACGTTCGCAAAATGAAAATTTTACTGAAATTTCTTCCATTTTTATCCCGTTTCCTGAATTAATCCAGAACAAAGTAGCTAGATTAGGACACTTTCATCAAACCAAAAATAATTTCTCACACAACACTGATTTTTAGGGTAAGTTTTTCTTTTTATTCATGGCTGTATCAGAGGCAGAATCATGACAAACATAAAAGGTGGAGTGTTAAGTCTGTAGATGGAATAATGAGACAGTTAAATTGGAAGTACTTAGAACAAAGGATACAAATCAGCATAGTTGTGATATTTAAAATAGTATTTTTTTTTTAAAACAAACCCAAAACATTAAGTTGACTAAAATGACTTGGGACATTAGTAGTATTATCAGAACACAAAAGCAAAAATAAATGAAAGGGGAGGTTACAGTCACCTACTAGACAGCACTTCATCTGCAGTCCTTCTGGTTTACATAGTGCTGAAAGCAAACCACCTGTTTAAGGTTTATAAAGCATTTTTACTTAAATGATGCAAACTGTAGATTCTTGATTTTCAGTTTTAGACAACCCTTCATTAAAACCGGATGGTAAAATGCAGGTTAAATCGACTGGTGTTAATGCCCTGAAACCTGAACTCAACTTAATGAATCATTTCTCCAGTGTGTATATTACACTTACTGCCAAATGGAAACACAAGTATTCAGTGACAAAGCATTTTCGCTCAGAGAGGTTTTAACTCAGGAACCTTCTGAGCTACGATTGATAGTGCAGCTTTCCAACAGTGTCATTGTTACTTGCCATTCCACTGCAACTGTGACGAGCTAAAAACAATGTGTGGCATTAGTTCCCAAACAGTGGTTTAGAAAACAGGAGGTTCACAGTTCTCCCTCACAGCAATCATGGCTCAATTTATTCTGAGAAAAAAAGCATAAGAGGGCTGAAAGTTAGGTAAAATAAAAAACATGATAAAAACTAAATGAAATATGTAATCTCCCACAATATGCAACATTTCTACCAGATTATGACGTTCACATTGACAAAGAGAAACCGAGGGGCGAATCAATAGCAATCTGAATGAAATACATAAACTTAAACATTCCTTCTTCCTAAAGACTTAGTGGTAAAAACACAGAATCGAGCCTTGGACTAAAAACCAAGCACAATGCTTGCTCACATCAGTTATAATTAACCCTTTGAGAATTACACTCATATCACAGGTTCTGACTATATTGTCTGCATATAATATTTGAGCTTCATTTGCGGACAAATTAATCAAGTTTGCAAAAAAATAAATAAAAATGAAGCCACTTTAGGGCAGAAGCTGTTGAGTATACATGACATTAAAATTTGATGTACTGAATTATTTTAATGGAGAGGGACTCTCAACAGAGTCCAACAGTGGCTTTCTTGGTCTGTTAATGTGCAATCACACTAATGCACAGCTTAAGGGATGCAGGTAATAAAAATACATTGTCTGGATTTTACCACCAGTTTGATTAGATGGAACAAGATTCTCTTTCTGCATTGAGTATTTTGTTTTTTACAAGACACTTTTGACATATTTTGATACAATCCCAATACATTCTAGTGGTTACAATGATTAAGTAATAGTTAAAAAAAGAGAGATAAAAGAAGTGGGATGAAACATAACAACCTCACATCTGTGGGTCCGTAGTAACAGACATGCATCAAAGGCCAGGTGTAGTGGACGAGAGAGACCGCATCACTCACTGAACTAAAAAGCCTCTGATAATTAAAAACCTTTATGCAGCTGTTTTTACAATGTATACAAAATTGGCACACGCTAATGTTGAAATATTGGTTAATAAGCCATCGACAAATGAAGTAAAAAAAACAACAAAAAACTGAAGAAAGAAAGCCTAAAAGCGTGTAAGCGTGGCTTGTTGAAAGGGTGCAAAGACAGAAGACAAAAATGCAAAAAAATGAAAAGAAGCAGAGGCCAGCCTGGAGGGCTGATCCAACATTCTCCGATCTAGGACTCTGTCTTTTTTTTGTTTTTCTTTAGGAAGGAAGGAGTGCGGAATTTCTTTTTCTTTTTGGAGGGTGATTTGCCGGGAGACTCGTCGCCTTCCTGGTCCGCGCCGTCGGCGGGTTCCTCCCCTTCGGCTGAGTCTGCGCTGGCGGGCACAGGGGTGGAGTCTTCAGCGGGAAGTGCTGGAGCGTCGGAGGGGTCGTCTGGTGTCAAATCAGGAAGGGTCTGTCTTAGGGTGGCTGCATCACTCTCATCCTTATAGGTCTGTTCTGGCAGGGACTCTGGTAGAGGGGAGGATTGGGGGAGAGTTATTGATCACAGAAGTCAAACTGATGGACGTGCTCACACAGCAGCAAAGCTACAACTAATCCACCACTAGGAAATCTGCAAAATCCACTCAGTTTTCTACTCACAAAGCACCAACTTTTCACTCCTCCACCCCATAATTACACTTTAACAGGCAACATTCCTAATGAAAGCCAAAACAAAGCTTTGTAAAGAATTCATTAAATAATTTGACAGCTGTGCAACCATCCTCAGATCTGAAATCCCTAAAACTTTTTTTTTTTTTTTTACACCCTCAGTCTAACTGCAAACATCATCATCATGAGCGGCATTAAGCATCAACACAGCTCTCATTCACCAGGATTTCTTCTCGGTGGCACGCAGCATTTTTGCTTTACCTTAGTTTATACAGGGAAATCTTAACGAGAGAAGTTCCCTTGTTCATTTGTACCCTGTGTACAAACAAAACAAAGTGAAGCAAAAAAAAACAAAAAAAAAAAAAAACAGGAGAAGCGAGAGTCAAAGTCCACAACACCAACTTTTTGTCTCTGCGTTTGTGGGAAAACCACACAGAGTAAGAATGGCATACAGTGGAATTAATTCCAAGCTGCAGCAGCACTCAGGAAGCAACAAGTTATGAATTATCAACAGGAGCCGAAGTCTAAATCAGTGAGTACAGAATTACATCTGCTTGCATTTTAATCCAGATGGTGGGAGCACAGAAGCTAAGTTCAGATGTGGTTTTGATTAGTTTTGCCTTCTCTATCTTAAGGTTTAAGATATTAATGAGTTTTTCTCTTTTTTCTTCCTTAGCAGTCCCTAATATTTCAGAATAAAAACGAAAGAAGACACATTTGCTCATAAAATGCCTGCGGTTTTGCAGCCATGCTTTTAGTTTACATCCATTCTTTGGCTAAAACGACGCGCTTTAGCAGAACTGTTTCCAGGGATCCTCATCTGCAGGATTCAGCAAAAATTACATCAAGTTGAACACTGACAGTGATAACCCATGTTAAAAACACTCCCAGCAAATAGCGCATCCAGAGGGTCAGCATCATGACAGAAGACAGCATCCAAAACCAGCTACAGTGGCTACACAGCCGCCACACAACAGCTTTTTTCAGCATTAATTTGGCTCCCATGCGACAGAAGACCAGAGAAAACACAACGCATCATCCTCATTTTTACACCTCACAAGTCTTTCAGAACAGAGACGAGGCCCAGCGACACAGACGGATAAAAGTGGAGACCAGCCAGCACGTTTCAGCAGCCAGTCGGGTTTTAAAGCCGCACATTAAAATAAAGCATTGATGTACCTGGTAAAGGACTCGCCTGCAACATAAATAACATTTTAAGACATTTTTGACATTATTACCTTTCTTTTTTAAATTCTGTGAACATTTATATTGTGCTTATGTGCAAAAGAGGTGGTTAATTAGGAGGGAAGAAAGAAGTAATCTAATGTAAAGACTGAGCTGGTTGTGAGGTTTACTTCAGAAGCTTAGTCCCTTTTCATCACCATCAGTAAACTTAACAGGACCTGTGACAAATGTAAGGAAAACACAGCAGGGAAATCTCCCAAGTGGTAATAATGTTGTAATGGAAAGTTAATATGCACTGTTAAAAGTAAATATAACTTTTAAGAAAAAGGAGCTCTGAAATAACCCCCACCAGCCCAAAGGTAGAGTCAGAAAAGTTTAGGAAACCGAGTGAACAGTGAAACCCCAACAAACGTGTTAGTTCAGACCACAGATCAGCTCTGCTACTAAAGCCATGCAGAGGAAAATGATAACGGGTAAAAAGACCAAACACAGGCATGGAGGGTGAGCGGTAATCAGGGTTGCGAGGAGGTGGAACAGTACATACTTACTATGGCAACAGGTACTCTTTTGTATTTCCATCTCCTGATTGAAATCGCAGCCACAAAGAAGAAAAAGCACAAGTAGAAACAAATGTCTATGCAGATCAAACCACAGGCACTGTGTTAAATTAAAAAAAGAAAGAAACGCGGGAAAAAATTAAATAAAATAAACAAACACCGGAAGATAAATAGAAAAAAAAAAAAAAAGAATGGCTGGGAACCATTCTTAGCAAACCCCAAAAACAATGGTGGATGAAAATGAAGGGGATAGGAAGTACAGTACAGAAACATGAGTTACATTACAATATCTCTGATATTAGATTACACCCACAATCAAAGGTACTCACACCTTCTCCCCTTCATTCTGACCACATCTGAGGTATTAAAGCATCCCATAACTTGGGAAAAATCTTTTAGGCCAGTTCTAGTATCACTGTACGATACTGCTGCCATAGGTGTAATCCAATGGTAATAAAGACCAAGAGGGGGGGGGGAACAAAAATAATCAGGCTGCCCTGTGGTCCAACATTATGTTCTCCATTGTTGGTTCTTACTATTATAATCTGCTCATCCCCAAAATATAAAACCTCTTGGCCTGTTATTACAGAAACACAACAGAACACTGATAGTAGTATTATTAAAGACAACAACAGACCCCAAAACAGACAGGCAGTTAGAGAGGAAGAAGCCTCTGCGTGGATCATAGAAACGCCCGAGCCAGAGAACTGGAGAAAATCCATGCTGAACCAGGCAGGACCAGGCCACTGATGCTAACTTACCTTCCTCTGCTCTGACTGGGGTGCTGGGTGGTGTGGATGTGGGTTTCGGGCCTTTCGCCTCCTCCTCGGACTCTACTTGCTGCTCAGGATCTGAAATAAGTTAAACCAGAAGTAAGAAACTGTTGACCTCAAATAAATGGAAAAACAATTACGAAATACAGTTGTAATTTTATTTTTTTGCCAAATAGTGATATGAGAATCTGCTTGTGCAAACTAAAAACAAAAAGGAAAGACAACAGAAGGACCCAAACCAGGGAAAAGCTTTAATCAGGAGAGCACTGCAATCTCATTGAAACTCACACTTAAAACACAAAAAGTCAACCTTAAAAAATAAATATTCATCCCCCAACCTGATTAAAGTGACAAGGTTGGACAGAAATAATAAGGGAAAGATGACACCAACAGAGATAAAACCAAGACAGGTTAGCAGGAAGAGAAGGAAGACCATTATTTGTTTTTCCACACTTGGGACGATCTAATTGGATGACTGAGTTCAGATGCAGCTTCCTCGAATCTCTTCACTGCAGAAGCACTTTTTATGAGGAGAGAGAACCTTAAAAAAAAAAAAAAAGGATGGTTTTAATATCAAAAATCAGTCTGACTACAAGCATCCTCTCTCCTCAGCACCGTCCAATCAAACTGCAGAAAGCTATCTGATCTACCACAATTCTGATGCCTTTGATAAGACATCAGATTCAGGGGAATGAGGGGAAAAAACAATCAAATCAAGCAGAGGCTTCAGAGACTGAAGTATGGGTGGGGAGGGTGGTGGAAAAAAATGGCAGCAGACTCTAAACCCTCAGAGAAAGGAGAGGAAACGGCAGGCAGGGGTTCCCAAACTCCCAGTGCAGTGGTATGTAGTAAGATGAGCCAGGGCTGAGCAGGGAAGGAGGGGAGTGGAGGGCCAGAGCTTAGGCGAGACTCCACTTCATCTGGTTGTACCTGGAGCCTGACCTGCCTTAGCTGCCTCCCCCACCGTCGGCTCCTTCCTGAGGGCTTGCACGACGGCACTGTGGAACTCCTTATGTGGCGAATCAGGGGCCGATAAGAGATCGTCTTCGGCTGAAAATACGTCGTCGACAATTGTTCCTGCAGAATCTGCACCGCTCTGAGAGGGGTTCGGTCCTCCGGACAGGCCGTAAGAGGAGGAGCTCAGCTCGGAGGCTGGGGTGGGAGCTGGAGGCTGGGCTTTTTCTAAGCTGGCTGAATCCGCTGAATGCAGAGGTGTTTGACTCTGTCCTGCAATTTCAGCCTTTGGACTGGTTGCACTGGAGGTCGATCCCTCCTTACAGTCACCCTGTTGCAGCACTGTAAATCCATGTGTGTGTGTGTGTGTATGGAGAAATAAACATAGTTTCGCCAAGCTGAACTTCATCAGGGTTTAACAATATATTCATCTTAAATTGTAAAAAAAAAAGCTGAATTTTATGTGCTGTCAAATGTATGACACTTTACTGGCCGCCCTGTAATTTTACCATGAAACAAACATTTCAACATCCAATTAGAGGATATTCTAACAAATCAGAAGCAGGAAAGACGGCTGTGAAATTCATTTATAAAACTTAGCTAAGATTAAACATGTGAAATATGAGTAATTACCACTCTCACACAGTTCACACATGTGTGTTTTTTCCTAACAAGCTTAAACATCCATGCCACTATAACAGAAAACCAAAACCTCTGTCTGTAGGAGATTCAGTTACAAAAGGCCGATGGTTCATTTATGTTGATGATATCATGAAAATATGAACGTTCTCGGTTTTTACCTTCCTCTCCTTTCTGTTTCTGCTCCACCTCCCGGCGGTATTCCTCCAGCTCCTGGTCGGTGAGTTTGGTGAAGGGGTTGGGACCCTGCTTGCTGACGAAGACCTTGGGTTGGTACTCTTTTTCAATGATGGCCTTGGATGCGGTCACTAGCTCGCCCTTTAGGACACAGAGAGGGAAAAGAAAACAGGGCATTAAGGGAGAAATGAGTCCACGTAGAGAAAGAAAATGTCACATGTAGATGATTGGCCGCAGTGGCAGATGTTAGAAACAAAGCACCGTTCATTCATTGGTACAGTTTTAAAAAATGATACGTTTGATTATAATAAACTGAAAACACAAACTGGTCTGAAAACAGTTCAAGCCAACAGTGTGAAGCAAATATTCTTGACCTCTGAAACAGTAAACCATAGTTTATGTGCATCTAAAACCATAATCTCTAGGTGGTGCATTGAATATACCATCATTTACAGGAACACCATTTTATTAAAACTCAGTCAAAGCAGCAATGATCCCATTTTACAAGCATCTATCAGAAATAAGTAGAAAACTACTACAGTATCTTTATTTCAGAGCTTACAGAAACTGTTTACATGAAATTTTGCAATGCAGACCCAGATATCAAGCTTCTTTCTGCAGAGGACTGATGGTGTGAAGTATGCAGTGGTGTGTCAAGGTTTGGCCATCCCCCTGGACATTTATACTACAGTAAAAACAGACCAACGATTGTTTTTTAAAATCTGCATCAAGACTTGAGCTCTCCACCCTAACATAAATGAGTAAACTTCAAATCTAAACTAAACCTGTCCCAAAATTAAATGGACCTCTTGTAAGCAGGTGCATGGCAAAAATCAAAATAAATGACTGTTAAGGACTTAACATTATATGGAATTGCGGATGTCAAGCTCATGATATTAAAAACTCTGAAAGCACTGTTTGTGGGATTAAGAAAAAGGCAAAACTGTTTATAATAAAGTCATGAGGAACAGATGAAATGCAGAGGGGTAATGTTTGTGCAGAAGTTGTTGGACAATAGTTTCTTGGTGAAAGAGTCGTCTGTAGAAACACTTCCTGTGTTGTAGCAACAACACAGGGCAGAGTTTTCTGGAAATTCCTCTCCAAATGTTAAGCGGGGGGAATAAATCATACTTTGGGCTCCAGCTGTTCTCAGTGTAGAGAAAAAAACATTCAGATAATAAAAAAGTTCAAGATTACACTAATTTATCCTTTCTGTGTAACTGTTATGTCACCTAAAAGAATTTAAGAAATGCTTGATCTTGAACTTTTTATATTACAGAATTATTCTAATTGTACCTTGAAAGGCTATTTGAAAAGGGGATGCCAAGGCCTTTACATCCCACTGTAGATGGAACAGTTGTGACTGGAGCATTAAGTACCTTTCTAATTGATCTAGCAGGACTATAGGACCCCTCGGACACATCGAGGCCATCAATAGTGTCTGTACAGTCAGACAGAGGGGCATCCTGGAATAGTAAACCCAGTGAGGGG
>JAVQJG010073417.1:0-52470 GCA_036024015.1 Craterocephalus amniculus | reverse complement strand
ATAATATAATATAATATAATATAGTATCATATCATATATCATATCATATCATATCATATCATATCATATCATATCATATCATATCTATCATATCATATCATAAATAATCCAAAATGTGTGCATTTGTGTATTCTAAGAAATGGCTCTGATTCTAGCTTTGACCTACTGAGCTGGCCCTCCTATGCTATGCTTTAAGCTTGTAGAACCATTGTTTAGTCTCCCCTATGCACCAAACCAAAAATAATGGCACCACTTAGTAACAACACCATGTACAAGGAGGAAAGTTCCCAACAGCTATGGTTATGGATTGACATTAATTTATGAATAAAGTGGAAAGATTACTGGTCTTCTTCTACAACCAACAGCTGGATCACATATGTGAAATCCAAACAGATTACAATTGACATCCAAAAGTCCTGTTTGAACCTGGTGGACAGCAACAGATCCAAGGTGCGCTCTAAGAAGAAGTGATGCAACATTGCAGCAACAGTGCTTAGCCCAACTTTGAGGGAAAAAAAATCTATCTGGTGCTGCCAAATTCAAAAGTAACATATGAATTTCATTTATTTTTCTAAAATGTGTTGTTTAACCATTAGAAAGAATTTTTGTTTGTTTGTTTTAACTTGATTTTATCCAAACGTTAACCTAAATTATTATCACCTATAACTTCTTATTTCCTTTTCAGACATCATGGTGATTTACAATGTGTCATATTTCCAACATGCAGGATGTACAACTTGTTTTTCCAAAGAGCTTCTAAGAAAGATGCAGAATCATACTGGGTTGGTCTGGCTCTGAGCGGTGATGATGTTGTTCCTACGCATGCGTACTAACGACTGAGCGTCGTCCAGTCCATCACATGACGCGTAATTATGGCCCCGCCCCCTCTACAGGCTTTGTAAAGGGTCACGTTGTGCTGCAGCATTGAAACGGGAGACGGCTCCGCATCCTTCGCATACTGCTCACCTGCTCTCTGTACACGCATACACCCATCACTAGGTAAGAACCAACACCGTCCTGTTGAATATAACACCTTCAAACATTCATTAAGTGTTTTTCATTAAGTAAAACTTTGATGGCAGTATTGATGCTGATTGGAATGTGATGCTGCGCTACGGAACCTAAAGCTAACTTTTTCCTCTTAGCTAGTTAGCTATGAATGAATTATCGCTGGTGGTACGTGCGTTTTATTTGTCACCAGTGACTTAGACAGACGATAGCTAAATTATTCCAATGTCTCTTTTTCTTTCAAAAGTCTGAAGTTGCGCATGTTCGCCCATCACCGAAATGCGCAACAGGAAGGGCGTAAAAATCGTGACCTTCAAGGATGGCAGTGAAGGAGAGGGGCCCGTTGCGTTTGTTTTCCGTTTACACAGACTTGCCCAGTTAAGGTTGTTTAAATCTTAATAAGCTGAAACATTTTTCGGCTTAAAATGTGGATATCGGCTGTGGTGAGGTATGGGGGAGGGTGCTGACGAAGTCGTTTCCTGTCAGGGTGTATCTGTTCACCAGCACGTAGACCTCTGATGTGACGGAGGAGGGGCGGGCAGAGGAGACACGATGTAATGAGATCCCGTACTAATATATACGTAAAAGATGCGTCACATTTCTCTTTATTTTTTCACAATCAGTCGTCATTTTAGAGGTTTATTAGAAACATGTTTTTCATTTAAAGTTAATTGTAAAATTGTGGGGACATCAAGAAGCATTTGACAGAAAATCAACACACAAAACATCTTCTTTTTATATGTGTAATCCTTAAGCAGAAGGGGAAAAAATGTACGTAGTTTTTGGTGCAAACTGTCATTGAAGCAGCCACTAAAGTCAAATCCAACTCCTCCTTTGTCATAATTGTTAATGGGCTATGTTGAAGGTTAAATGTTATTTAACCTTAATCCAATGTTCTATAAATCACTCCAGAGTATTTTCTGTCATCCCAAGTAGATTAAAGATTGAGTAAAAGAGGAGGAGATCTTGAGTCAACTGTGTTTTCATATGGAAATGTAACTGTAACATAACCTTAACAGATTCATAAGTTTCCACCTTTCTTTGAACCGCACCACACATGCAGCCTTGACACCAGCTATAGGCCCCTGTATCAGTGAGCTACATGGGTAACAGTGCTCCTGCTTGTGCTACTGGATCCAGGCCTGAAGAAACAAGCAGCCCAAATACAGGGACGTGCATCAGCGTCAAGGCCAGCAGCCCGTCTGGTAACAAAATGCAGCACGGCAAGCAGGCTTTTATTTCATCTAGTGCTGTCCCCCCAGGAGCCATTTCACCTCTTTTTAACGCTTCCAACATAGTGAAAACAACAAGCTGCATAAACCTCTAGGGGGTGAAAAATGATTTAGACAGGACAACAACAAAAAAGAGAGACCCTGTTTATTTCTCCTCAGATGCCCCATCCTCTCCCTGATAGCGTATAACACTTTTTGGTTATTGATATACGTTATTACTGCAATGCCAACCTGATTTGAGGTTACCCCCACTCAATCCCTGCCTGCAGCCTGATAAATGCTAGGCACAATAGTTTGCAAGCTTCGACTGTATTGTAGTTTAACGCTTGCAGCAATTGCTTAAAAAGAAAAAAAGGCAACAGAAATACCAGTTGCAACATGACTGCCAGTGCTGTTGGTACTATTGTTTATCTGTTTGTGATTAATGACTGCATTCTGGGCTACTAATTTGTTCTGTTTTCTCTTAACAGTGTTTTAACTAAACAAATCAAATTATTTCAACCTTGTGTCTGAATGGAAGAAATAGAACTTTTTTTTTTTTGCATGTAGGAGTCTTGGGTACAATTTATGCCTAATATGTAGTCGCCAAACTATTAAAATTACGAGTCCAGGACTTGTTTGCCCCATTTTGTCTTCTTTTATGTTAAAAGGTGTGACGCAGCTGGGAGTTGGCCATTCAGTTGTGATGTCGCAATGCAGAAGTGGTGTTTGTTTTAGTGAGACATGCCACTGTGCAACAGGCTTGACTGAAAAGGAGACATAACCTAGGGAAGGATAAGGTGACAGCCTAATAATCTCAGCTTTCTCTCTTGAAAATCTCAACTTTGTTTTTAAACAGTGGATGCATTTTGCAGGAAATGAGACAAGAACACTTGGTTAACAAAACCAACTTTTCTGGTCTCATTTCCTTTAGACCAGAAAGCTTGGTTAACAAACGGTTATCATTATAGTACATTTTCAAGGATTCGTCAAATATCACATATAAGTCCTCAGAAATACTCTTGCTCAGGATTTTTGGAAAACAGCCATCATTGCCAGTAGCTGAATGTGATAATAAGGACAGCAGAAGGCTTCTTTTGTGTCAGATTGACACTTTACAGTAATGTATTTTTGTTTTTTGGATAGTGTGAGTCCTCAGATATTAATGCCAGTGTTGGCCTTACTGAATGGCCATGAGTTTTAGTATGTTAAGTTATGTAAAACATGTTAGATGGTAAGCACTGGTGATGCGTTTCACTATGAGGAAAAAGTCTTTTTGTGGTGACGTAGCGGAAGATCTGGTATTATGTCCCAGTGCATTAGGACTTAATGACATATGTATGTTGTGCTCTCATCTTCCCCCATTGAGACGATGTTACCTGGAGACTCTGGAGCAGATTCTAAAATAGAAAACACTAACATCAGTGTTTTCTGCTTCACTATTGTACTGCTGTTGGCAAAGCTGACACTGAGTTGTCTTCTACCTTGATATTTCTGGATATGACATTTGTATGGTGCAGGTATTTGCATCATGAAGTGGTACTAGGATAAACCAGAAAAGCATAGACACACTTTACAGTTACAGTGAACCACAATGTGTCAGGTTGTGAATTTTGGAGAAAAATAAATTGAAAGTTTAAAAGTGAAGTGCACTTGGCCGGTCATCCTAAGGATATAATCATAAGTGGGTTTTTTGTTATGTTTGACATGTTTTTTAGTGCATTGTATGTATTAATTTATGTAACCTGTTGCACTAGGGGGGAGGGAATTCTTAACAAATTTTATTGTGTGCTTGTTCTATTTGGTTTGAGAGCTTATGTAAATGAGTTCAGAAGGAAAACCGCAAACTTTATCTCAAAGTAATAAATATACTGACAATTAATTTGGTGTAATATATCAATCAGCAGTTGCGTTGTAATGAACCAAGTAAGGTTATTGAGTGGAAGCATACTGTGTTAGACTTGGACATCTCTTTATAAACCGTGCTGCCCCACTGACATCCACAAGTTACTAATTAGTTCATTGGTAAGAAGCAATCTGTGGTGTAAAAGCATCATATTTTAATTACTTGCTTTATTTTTAGATGTGAACTTCTATAGCAGCTGGCTCTCAGACCATATTCAGTTCTGCTGACCCATCAGTTTGAGCTCAGAGAGTTTTACTGAAAACCTGAGGCGGCTTTCCATTTGTCCTCAGATTAATTTATCAGGAATCAATAACAGAATCGTTAGAGAACTGGACTGACAAACCGGGAATAATGGCACTGGTTTCAGTAAAATCCATCCCAGACTTGGCCTTCAGCGTGTCCTGTCTCTGATACACAATCAGCCTCAAACGTGGCCATTTTTCTTTCAAGGTTTTTGTCTTTCACCCTCAGTCAGTTTAGACTTGTCATCTGAAACCATGTCATTGTGTTCTTAAGCTCTCCTTTTATGCAAAAAGGGCTCTTTTTATCTTGTAAATACACTAGATCAAAAAACATAAAATTAAGATTTCACAAGGTCCTGCAAATAATTTAGCAACATTTTCTCAACCAAAAACCCCAAACATATCGGAGCCAGTGCCGATGTAAGTGTATTGTTGAAGCACGCATGAGCCTCCCAAAAGATAATGGCTATTTGCTGAGCATGACTCTTGTCTATGTAACAGAAAAGCAGAGCTGACACAACAACACAAAAGTCCCACATATCATGCCTGTGGGCTCTATAAGTGTAAATACTTTTTTAAAAATTCACTGGAGCCGTCTGCATATAGTTTATACTCCTGCCCTAACCGTTCACCTCAGGAGCCAGTTTCCTACCCTGCAGACCTGCCCTGTTTAATTTCACCTGTGTGTAAAATCTAACTAATAGTGCTGAATGGTGAGCCTTGCAGCACCTGCAGGCCTGTTTCATTGAGAGGCCTGTGTGCGCTCTGAATGTTGTTATCTCATGGCATTAAGCTGAGGATTAACATGGAGGGTACAGAGTATGTCAGGTAATGTCCTATCACAGCAAACCAGCTTCAGTTGGGAATTGACTGGTCATCTGAGGTCATTTATAATGTATATAGATATATACCTCGATTACCTCAATTGAGGTTGTATTTCATGCTTAAACTGATTGATATTGATTACACACATATTTTTTTGTCTAGCCCTTTTTCCAAAAAAGACCTTTAGGGCTAACTACAGCTACCCTTTTAGCCTCAAAAACGATCCTATTGGCCTTGAATCAGACACATCGATCCATGGATGATCGATTCTTGTGGCACACATTGTTTTATTCGGAAGCTGTGAACAAAGCTAGAATCATTGATGGTTCAGCAAGCGGTGCAGTCAGCCAGAAAGGCAGGCCGCAGCTCGTCCCCTGGCATAGTCTGCATGTTTGGAAGTTGTCTGTGCTGGAATGTGTATGAATGGAAATGTAAAGATCTAATATGTGTTTGCATTGCATGACAAACGGCAATAAACTAAGAGGGGCATAAAAATGGTGGAAACACCTCGTATTAGTAAAGTCAAAAGGCATGTTTGTGTGTTATTTACAAGGTGGAATATAAAAAAAGGAAAGTGGAAGTGAGGAGGGTTGCTGAGGAAGGGGAGCCGAGCCGTGTTGCATCCAGTCTTGCAGGTATAATAGGGACTGGCAGCCGAGGCTATTGGAGGGTTGTTTCATAACGTCCCCCTCTGTTGTGTGATTCAGACGCGAAGGGGAGGGGGAGGAGTTATGTAACCGCTTATTTACGGCAGAGCGAAGAAGGGAATAGGGAACAGAATAATCTGGTATGAGAGAGGCCAGTGCACGGCTGCTGCCACCGCACGGCTCCTGTGACTGAGACCAGACGACATATCAAAGAGAAACCGCCCTTTTAAGTTTAAAATAAAAACTAAAGTCTCACTCAGCTTGGAAAATGATATTTTTCCCCATCAGGAAGCAGCTTGCAGCCTTCGTTTTTTTATCACATCCCACACGCAGGCTGTGGCTTGATGGCGTGTCATCATCATACTAGGTGCTAACACAAGTTAGCCATGTTACAGGGGAAGAGAGGGACATGAAATGAGGCCAGCACTGGGCAGTCGTCCAGATCAAGATACAGTAAAAGAATGTTGCTCTCTGTCTGTCTTTCAGCCAAAATGACTCACCAGTATCCCGCACTGACCACCGAGCAGAAAAAGGAGCTGCAGGAGATCGCTCAGAGGATCGTAGCTCCAGGCAAGGGGATCCTCGCAGCTGATGAGTCCACCGGTATGTTTGTTTTCATAATAATAATAATAATAATAATAATAATAATATATGAATATATATATATATATATATATATATAATCCCAAATAGGAATGTTTTCTTCTACACAGAGGTCACTGTCTGAATCACAAAAGGCCAAATATTGAACATATGACACAAAATTCACTATACATTTATCATGGCCACCTCACTCCTCCCTAGTTCTCTAGCACTGTTATACTTTAGATGTTGTGATGTTAAGATTGCGATTTTACTTTTAAATGCTTTTAATGTGTAAAATAATGAGTAGAGCCCTACCGATATCGATTTTTGAGGCCGATACCAGTATGTTTGGGACTTCAAAAAGCTGATATCCGATATATCGACCGATCAGTCAGAATATTTTAAAAAAAATATGTCTGTCTATTTTATAAACATTATGATTTAAGACTAATATACAGAACTCTAGAGAATTAAATGTCAACATAAGAAGATAAATAAAATTAAAGTGACAAACTGCAAACATAATGGTAAATACTGTACAAAGGCAAACTGCCAATCTTCAAATAGGCCAATTGTAAGCGATGTTCAATAAACAGAAAAACTGTAAATGATGGTAAAAGAAAACCAAACAATCTTAAATAAATAAGCCAAACTGTAAATGTTCAAAAAGGCCACCTGGAAACAATGATAAATAGAAAATCAATCTCCCCCATCTTGGGGACCTTGCTTGGTAGTTCACCCAAGTGAATTTGGCCAATGCCGATTAAGACACCAGACGCCCAAATCAGCCTGATCGATATATCGGTCAGGCTCTGATAGCGAGTTTGTTGTGTTTTTTTCAGGCAGCATGGCGAAACGTTTAAACCCCATTGGGGTTGAGAACACAGAGGAGAACAGGCGTCGCTACCGCCAGCTGCTCTTCACTGCTGACCAGCGCATTGACAGCTGTATCGGAGGCGTCATCTTCTTCCACGAAACCCTCTACCAGAACACAGACGACGGCACCCCCTTCGCCAAGCTCATCAAAGACCGCGGCATCGTCGTTGGCATCAAGGTGGGCAAAGAATGGAGTTGGGGCTGCCCGCTTCAGCTTTGTGTTCTCTGATTTTTCTCTTAACATAAAATAAACTTGATAGCTTAAACTTATTTCCTCTGTGTTTATATAAGAAGTCAGATTTAGATTCATCAGATGAGCCTTGATGATACTCGGCATTCATTTTTTTCCCATGACACAGGTGCAGTGTTGATATTCTGAAGCCAAGTATTTCTGTTTAGCTGGCAATGAAACGCTCTCCCTTGGGTTAGCTTGTTTAAACCAGGAACCTTTTCAAAACACTGACTTGCTTTTTGTCGTGTTGACATGCACACAGAACAACCCAAAACAGACCAGGTTATGTAGACAAACCAAATCTGTTCATACAGGGGAAAAAAACTTGAAAGGGTTTTTAGAAACTCGTATCTTCTATCTTTTTCCAGGTGGACAAAGGTGTCGTGCCCCTTGCTGGAACAAACGGAGAGACCACCACTCAGGGTAAGCAGCAGCAGGAACACCAGCTCTGAAAACCTTACAAACCTGACTAGTCCATCTTTGATGGATTTGATGTGTTGACGTACAGGTCTGGATGGGCTGTCCGAGCGCTGTGCACAGTACAAGAAAGATGGCGCTGACTTTGCAAAGTGGCGTTCCGTGCTGAAGATCAGCGAGACCACACCATCTGAGCTAGCCATCATGGAGAATGCCAATGTGCTGGCTCGGTATGCTAGCATCTGCCAGCAGGTTGGTTTGACATCACTGAGGGAGTTATGCAACACAGCAGTGGAAGGATTACTATTTGGTTTTGATTAATTTAAGAGAATATTATGGAGTTTGTTTGTAAACCAGTCCTGTATAAGTTACAGAAATACTCACAGGTGTGTTTTTGTGTCTGCTAGAATGGTATTGTACCAATTGTGGAGCCTGAGATCCTTCCTGATGGAGACCACGACCTAAAGCGTTGCCAGTACGTCACAGAGAAGGTAAAATACCTGTGAGGAATGAAAATGATGCAAAGGAATGTGAAATGTCTCATGAATATTTAGTAACGAACGCCTTTCTCCTGCCCTTAGGTTCTGGCTGCAGTGTACAAGGCTCTGTCAGACCACCATGTGTACTTGGAGGGGACACTTCTCAAACCCAACATGGTCACACCTGGGCACTCCTGTCCCACAAAGTACAGCAACGAGGAAATCGCCATGGCAACCGTTACGGCCCTGCGCCGCACCGTGCCTCCGGCGGTTACAGGTCAGATACAGATGGATGATAGTTCACACTGGTGACTTTGGACAGCTATAGTAGCAATGATTGTTTTTACAGGCATATTGTTAGTTGACCCACATGTTTAACCCTTTAAAAACTGAAACTGTAACTGTAATTGCTGGTGTGCATCGCCGCTTTGTATCGTACGTAGCGCAACGTGATGACGTCATCAAATCGCACAAATTGACTCGTTAGAACGGCAAGGTTCTAAGCTTTCAGCAAAAAAAAATGTATCTCTCTAGCTATTATAGTTTTTGTTTTATGATGGTTTAAGTCGGCATTAAGCTAATTGGGGACCCTCCGTTTTTAAAGGGTTAATAACCAAAAGACTCCTGGTTACTTGGATTTAGATTAAATCTGAGTCGGTTGCTTTAGTTTACATATGAGAGCCCATTTGATAAGTTTCTTCTGGAAAATTGTAGACAAAATTATTAGATTATTCATAATTTATCAGCCTGGTGAAATTTTGGGGATACTTTTGATAGCATTGTCTAATGTTTAAGTTTCAATTTTTAAGATATAGATAATCGATGAAGTGCGCAGACGAGGCCAGTGTTTGGTGAATTTACTTATTTTTTTGTGCCCATCCAGGAGTAACGTTCCTGTCAGGTGGTCAGTCTGAAGAGGAGGCCAGCGTGAACCTTAATGCCATCAACACCTGCCCGCTGACCAAGCCCTGGGCCCTGACTTTCTCCTACGGCCGCGCCCTGCAGGCTTCCGCCCTCAACGCATGGAAAGGAGAACTGAACAATGAGAAGGTCGCCACCGAGGAGTTCATCAAGCGTGCTGAGGTCAGTCAAAACACGAAAGGCATCAGTGCTTCTAAAACCATTAAAAACCGTTTGATCTGTTGCTAATAAACAGTTTTTGTTTCTTTCGTCCTCTGTAGGCGAACGGGCTGGCTTCACTCGGCAAGTACCAGTCCTCTGGAACCGCTGGCGCCGCAGGAAAATCCCTCTACGTGGCTAACCATGCCTATTAAACATCAAACTTCCACATTCAGCTGTGGCCTAGTACTAGTCTTATCTCTGCTCTGCTACTTCCCTTCACTCCTCCATCAGTCACAGGCCTGCGTTATCTCGTACTTCATTGGTTACTAAAATGACATCATTATTAGATGTGTATTTAAAAACAACGTCAGAATACAATACTAAAGGGAACAGGCTTGTGCTGTTTTTTCTTTTTCTTTTTTTAAGAAATGAATCCAGACAGGTTCCAGAAAATTTATGACTGAAGTGTTTTGACGCAGACAGTGAAGTTAAAACTGGAGAATGTTATAAAGATAAACAATCAGTATTCATTTCTTGCCTCTTTCTGAGTGTGCCTGTCTCTATGACAGGGGCTTTCCCCCTTTTTCTCCCAACAAGTGCTCCCCAAGCAGGCCAGATCAGCATGTTTGTGTCAGTGTTTTGCTTCTGTAAGAACACAGCGTTGGCTCATTGTTAAAATGCTTTACTAACATCCACACTGAACGTGGGACCAACAGGACAAAATTCCAGATGAACAGAGCAAAACTGTTGATCTTGTGAGCATGATGTGCTTTCAGATAGCTGCAGATCCAACAGAACGCAGTAGACACACGGTACTGTAATAAATCACTCCACACCAGGATTCATTCTGATCTCTTTGTTTTTGTGCTCCTTATCACCATTATCCATAAAGAGGAAAATCATGTGTGTCTTCTTAGTATAACATTAGATTCAAATTACACACAGTAATTAATGTATTCAGTTGTGTGAAGGTGTCGATATTATGTGATGCTTGTGTGTCATCCCCGCCCTCCTGTTTCCCCCTGTCTGCCCCACGGGAAGATCAGATGAGATTTTATTGATAACACAGGAAACGGACCAACATGTGGGGTCAGATGTTTGGAAACAGTCACTGCTGTGTTGGAATACTGTGATGTTTGTGATGTTAATATTGTTCTTGAAACACTCGGTGTGTCAAATAGTGGAGAAAATAAACTAAAATACACATAAATGATCTACATTTCTTTTTGTGTCTGTTGGAATGCAGTGTTTGTATGAAAACTAATGTAACTTTACATTCTTGTTACAACTACAGAAACTTTGGGTGGTGATATGTATATAGAGTAATGAACCATGTGCATAAGGAACACTTACATTTTGAGTAATTTTGTGGGGAAAAGGGGTTCCTCTGACTTTTACTCTTAATATATTAATAAATTCCCCAGCTTGCATATATCCAGCTTACTTTAGGATCACAAATTTCTGTAAAGGCGGTCTAAAGGTGAAGTCTTACCCAGCGACACGCAGGATGAATGTGTCTGGGATAAATGAAAGTGGAAGAACATGAGTGTAATGAGTTAAGATAGTTTCTAATGGAAGATCTAATCTCTTTTGCTCTATAAGCTATATTCTCTTAGAATATCCTTTCTTGTAACCAATGCCTGGAGATCCCTGCCTACCCTATTTTATTTTATCTATGCCACACTTACTTGGCACAAAGATAGACCAATCATTGTTTTTACTATTTTGTATGGCTTGTTTTGGCTTTATTTATTTTGTCCCTGAGCCAAAATTTGGGAACTCGGTCCATCATAGTTTCATTTTGATCTGATCCTAACTTTATGGGGAAAATACCCAAAATGTTTTGTTCAATTAAATGCACCATGCTTTTCAAATTAAGATTGTATTCATGTTTCGTACAAAGAACACCTTTCCTTTTATTATTATCATTATTAGTATCAACAACATCCTTAATAACTTTTTAGCAGTCTTTCCATTGAGGCACTCTTGTGAATTTAGCTTTTTCTTTAGTGTTAAAGGGTGAATAACGTCACAGGAAGCTTGCTCGGTGCGCTGTCATTGCGTGCGTGCGTTTAATATCTTCACCGGGTGTGCCGACGACCTCTGCCCCTTTGCTTTAGTACGTAAACCTTGTTTTCATTTTCTTACCTTCTGGTTGGATAGGAAATAGCATATCACACTATTACATTAGTTTATTTTAACTTCTTGACACATATTCATATATCACGGTTGTGTTTTGATGTGAATCACCGAATTTCGTTCCGGTTTCAGTCACGTGACATGTGACTGGCGAGTTGGGTAGGAACAAGCGCTCTCTGTTCATTAACAGAAATGGCCACCACGGAAGTGGGTGAGTGGATTCGTTACCAAGTTCTGTGTGAAGGATTTCCCCTTCTCTAAATAATATTGTTTTACTTCATTTTATGCGTGTTAGGGGGTGCATTTAACAGACATGCCGTCAATTACGTGCTCAGCACTTGGCAGTTTTTATTTATTTATTTGGAGCTTCCTGTGCTAACAGCAGCTGCCTCTTCGATTCCTCACGATCCAAAAGATACTTTTGCATCATTTTAACACCACATGGTTTTCATACAGTTATCTCTTTTTTTAAATTTAGTTTTTATAGTTTTCATGGTACTGTTGCAATGCACTCATTTAAACATCTACTATGCAACTGAATACAAGAATGAATGAAAACACCCTACCTCCATCAAGGCTAAAACTAGATTAAACGTGTCCTCAGTTTCTTACCTGTCATACCTTGCAGCACTTTATTTTCAGTGTGAATATCAGCAAGAGAATATTCAGAATCAGAAAGTCTTTCGTGTCAGATTACAAGGGTTGCTTCCTTTGTTTGTTTGCATCAGTACAATATCACAAATACCAAAAATCAAAAGACAAAAGGAGGGAAATAAATAGAAAATAAAATACTTAGAAGTTAACATAAAAATGTGGAAAGTGCTAAAATGAGATATAGACATCTAATTGCAGGGGATTTTGGCAGGTTTTTACTGGACACCACTCAGAATTTAGATATGTTTCCCTTTTCACAGAAGCATTATCTTTTGCATTTTGTAATTCTTTGTTGTTCATTTGAGGAATCAGGCTTTCGAGCCATGTATCACACAACACCAATTGTTATAAATGAATGGAAAAATACACATAAAGGCTCTTACTCTTTGTTGCTTATAGTAATGCAAACATTTGGTACTTATTACATCTGTTATGTATGATACTAGTATGACATATATTGCACTTCTTTGTTGAGCAAAAAAGGTATTTATGGATTTTACTTAGACTGTTGATCAGTTGTGTTCTTTCCAGATGAAAAAGTGTTTAAGGTTATCACATTAACCACTAATGAACACATTTTTACCTTCCAGCAACAATTTAATCTGCATGTCTTGGTATTTCTGTCAGAGCGCAGACGAGGCCAGCTCGCCGCTCTTTCCATAGCCGTAGTAGTCATACTCGTGGGGGTCCCCCTGTGGTGGCGAACCACTGAAACGTACCGTGCGTGGTTGCCTGTCAGTCAGATAAGAGAACTGGCAAAACTCCAGGTTTGTCTATGTTTCCACTAATTATTTTCCTCCCATCCTGTAGTTATCTCTGTTCCCTATGCCCTATCATCCTTTATAACGTCTCTTTCTTTTTTGATGTTGCAGCTCCAGCTGAGTGCTGATGTGGAGGTTGTGTTTGCACGGGGCACCGTAACACCCGAGCAGCAGAAGAAGGTCCCTCTGAGGCAGACACAGGATGAGGAACATGCAGTAGATGGTGATTTGGTCTTTTAGTTGAATATCCTTAAACTTTGGAATTTGAAGCCTGCCTGTTTATTTTTGTCTCAAACTCTTTTTTTTCTTTCAGAGGACACAGCTTTGAGGTACAGATATGAGACAAGGTACCGGACGGCTACAATCATGGAGGAGGACGCCCTGAACAAGCCTTCTACTGCAGGTGAGCAATCATTTGTCACGTATTAATATTCTGTTATGTCTGTAAAAGCACAGGTAGTCATGTCTCTCTGCCGCTCTTGTCCTTCTGTAGAGGCCGATCTATCTTTGCACATGCTCAGTGAGAGTCCACGTGGTTCTTTGGTTATATACGTGATCCCAGAATCATCCTCAATACTACCGGAGGTAAACGCTTCACATTTCATTTATTCAAATCTCATTTGAATTATTTATTGTGTAGCTGTTATTTAAACTTCACCCCTCCGCTGCCTCTAATTTTCTCCCCCTCTATTGCTCTCATTTCTGCCCAGTTTAGTGCTTTCGTAGATGAAGTAAATACACATTCTGACCTGTATTTTCGCACATTTCAGGGTGTAAATGTTTACATCGGTCAGCGACGGACAGCATTGCTGCGCCTCGTTGCTCAGATGAGAGTAGGAAAAACACTGGAGCAGCTGCTGAGCCACCTGGAGCCTCGGATCAAACAGGTGCTGGAGGTGATGTCTTTCAGCCACATGGACATCACCGCTGCTCTCAGCGACCGAGTGCGTTTCAACCCTGGCAGCAAAGCAAGCGTAGCTGATAGCATGAGAGCCTTCAAATACAGCCCAGGTGGGTTTTTATTGTTCAGCCGCAGACTTTTAGATCCAATCTGTGTGCATCAAGGCTTCTCAGCTGTTCTCTGCTTTTGATATTTTTCTTTAGGTTACGAGATAACCTTCAGTCTGTTGAACCCTGACCCGAAGTCACACCGGCTGCACTGGGACATAGAGGGTGCTGTGCACACCTACATCCAGCCTTTGCTTACAAAACTGTCACCTGTGGCGAACTTCAGCATCGACTCTCAGGTACCAATGGTGGCACTGTGAGTGAATGTTGAAGTTGCAACATCATGATAAAAAGATGCTCAGCTGCTGTGTGCGCATGTACCCTGTGATTGGTTTTCACAGACTTTGCACTACGCCATGCTTGGCGTTAACCCGCGCTTTGACAGCAGCCGCAGCGCCTACACACTGAACGCTGACAGCCTCGCACACGTCATCAACCCAGTGGAAGCCCGACTCGGTAAAAGACTCGATTTCTGCAGGTTTTGTCAAAAGACTGTTCAAAGTATTTCTTTTTTTTCCCCCTACTGATTATTGTTATTTCATTTGCAGGGTCTAATGCTGCATCTTCGAACCCAGTGTTAAATTTTCTTCTATATGTGCCGGATGCCCAACATTCACCCCTTTACATCCAGGATCATAAGAAACAGGAAGTGCCCTCTAATGCGTTTCATTCTCCACGTTGGGGAGGGATCATGGTAAGATGATCAAGTCATTGGCAAACGCAGTTACACTGTAACACCTGTCCTCAGGATGAGGCAGACCTGCACAGAATCAAGCCCCTCCTGATCAATGCACTATGGTTGCCATGGAAATTTGATAACCCCATATTGCACAACAATATGACATGTCGGAAACAAGACTTTGGATGGCTCATCAGGGTTTTACACCGAACCATTTTTCTAAGTGGAGAGTTTTTAATACTACTTGACTGGTTTTAATGATTATTTATGTCCACTGAGTACATGTAAGCTAACAATTTAGTCAGAAAGGCGTTTGTCAAAGAACTCACAGATGGCAGCCTCACAATCGTAGCTCTCTGCTACCATGTTTTATAGATGTCATTATTAATGTAGACTGTTTACACAAAAAAAATGCAAATTTAGTTTGACTTAAAGAAGAATTTGTCTAAAATGGAGGCCAAATCATGAGTAACTCTATCACAGATCTCTTGGATATCATTTTGACAGGATACAGTGTGATATAAATAAAAAAATAAGACAGTTTTAGTTTCCCTATCAGCCATTGCTGCCTCCTATCATGTGCTTTGCAGAAACGGTACAGTTTTATTTTTTTTTATTTAAACCAACCTTCTAAAAGAAAAAAAGGAAACTTCCTCACCTTGTGGTACTTTTGACTAATCAGAGAGGACTGGGCTTTAATACTTTCAGTGTAATGAGGTACAGCAGCAGACATTTAACAGACATGTTGGATTTTTAAATATTGTGAATTTTAACATCTTTTAAATGACCGTTTTATAGGATTTTGATGGGGTTTTTTTGCATTCACTCTTAATTATTTATTGTTGTGAGTGTTGAAACCCCCAAAAAACATGTTCTTTTTAGGTTTATAACGTTAACAGTTTATATGGACTGGAAGCTACGTTTCCTGTTAACATCAACATCGACATGGCCAAAGTGATGGGAGTCTTCCTTGCACAGCTCCGGTAAGTGTTAACCTGCACTGTGACAACTTTTCTTTGTCTCGTACACACAAGGTAACTTTTCCTGTGACGTGTCCCGTCAGGCTGTTGCTGGGTGTGCAGTCCTCGGCCTCTCCCTCCGACTTCCTGGTGGCACCATGTGGCAGCACAGGACTTGCTGACTGGGAGCTGGACCGTCTCATGTGGAGTCGCAGTGTGGAAAATATTGCAACAGCCACCACGACCATCACCTCTTTAGCACAACTGCTCGACCAGATAGGGAACATTGTCATTAATGACAACATAGCCCAACAGGTAACATGCACCTGTTTGACAACATCTGTTTCTGCTGAAATTTGTAAATCTATTAAATCTGTCCTATCTTTTTGTCAATGGTGATATTTTGACCCCTTTTATTATTTTACCATTAAATGCTTATCAATAAGCATTGTGATGGGAAAAAATAAATCTCCGTGAAAGACAGTCCATTAAAATTAAGTTAACTGGACTTGGGTTATGCCCCTACAAAAAAGAAATGTGTACTTCTACTAAATAAGAAGTCTGCAAAGTGACAGACTTAATTCACTGAAACATAGTTGATAATCAAGGCTGATTATCTGTTTATCTGATTGTTTTTGGCTGTGAGGCAGTTATGTCAAATGATTTCTAGCAGGCTGTAATCGTTTTTGCTTTCACTCAGGTATCCAGCGCTGTCACGACTCTGCAGCTGGCTGTGGCTGAGCTGGAGGCCGGGAACCTCGGTTTTGCTCTTCAGTACAGTAAAGAAGCCATCTTGGCGTCAGAGAAAGCATTCTTTGATCCTTCACTTCTCCATCTCCTCTACTTTCCTGATGACCAGAAGTTTGCTATCTACATACCACTTTTCCTGCCCATGTGTGTGCCGATTCTGCTGTCGTTGCTCAAAATAGCATCTGAGGCTAGACAGAAATATAGAGAAAAGAAAGCTAAGAAAGAGTGAGTGATGCTTTAGGAGAGGAAGGTGTGATTAACAAATATCATGCGATGAACATGCTGCTTTGTTTGTGGCCTTGCCCTTTTGAATGCAGATGCAGGTTCACAGGTTGATACAGTAATGAGATTTTGGGTTTGCAATTGTCGAATGTTTTTTAATTTTTGTTTTGTTTCATTTTAAGAGTCTTTTTTAATGTTATATTGAATATCAGTTGAAATTGACACTGTACAATTCAAAGCTTGAAATCTTGTAAATGTGTAACACTTTTGTATTTGAATTCCACTTACTTTATATTTTAAGTTATTGAAAAATAAAGACAAAAGTCCAAACTTAAGTTATTATTTCTGTTCTTTTTAAAACTTGCTTGTACACATTACATATAATTGCAGCCTAAGCCACAGACTGCTGGATATTATCCTATAAAATACTTATTTTGTACTTTTTATTTTAGTATATGATTAAAACTATTTAAAACTCATGCACATCTTACTGGTTCCACACATGCCAGTATGTTATATGTGATATTACTTATTTTGTGTATTATATTATTCTTATGATTTTTTGTATATAGATCATAATTGTTGGAGGTAATTAAATAAACTCTGATTTTATTTTTCCACCTGCTCCTTGCAGTGGTTGAAGGAATAAACGCATGAAACTCCTCCCGACAGTAGGTGGCGCTGTGTCAATTTTTAAAGCGGTTTTTCCGTCCCGCTGAAGAAGAGAGTGCTTTGTAGCCAATCCAAAGCTACAACTTTTGCTTTTTCCGCTCGTTTGTCTTTGTTAATCATTACTTCTTGAAATACTTCGTTATAAAATTCAACGTGTTAGTCTTTAACGAGAGATTTATTTTGTGTATGTTTTTCGAGAGTAAACATTTTAGATATTGTGTCTAAAGGCTTTTTAGCTTGCGATAACGTTAGCATGGCAGGAGTGATTCGAGGACCCGCGGGGACAAACGACTGCCGCATTTATGTGGGGAACCTGCCCCCAGATATCCGCTCCAAAGACGTGGAAGACTTGTTTTATAAATACGGATCTGTTAGGGATATTGATCTGAAGAACCGCAGAGGAGGGCCACCGTTTGCTTTCGTGCAGTTCGAGGACCCGAGGTGAGCAGCGGTGCCCTGCCACGTTTTAGCATATTAGCACAGTTAGTTTCACTCAAAGCGATTTTTACATATGTATACTTGAAACGGGCTCTTATACCTAGTTCCACTTAATTTCCCCCTAAAATACGTTAAGGATGTGAGAAAACTCCTTATTATATCAGTCTGCACAGTGACTACGGTAGTGGCTTTGTTCCAAACGAGTTCCTACTAGATAGATGTGTTTATCTGCGCACGACGAGGCCTCTTTTTAGGTCGACAGTTGGCAAGACCGTGTAAAACAAGATAATAGTGAAAGAGATAGTAATCGTAAACTAAAACATTAGAAATTAATTGCTATCGATTTTACCGTTGACTTTGTTCTGTGTTATTTTCAAAATTTAGTTATTAATGAAAGACATTTTTTTTAATTGAACCTCTTCAGTTTTCTTAGTGATTGTTGTGAATTCATCCAACAGTTATACATCACCTCAAAGGAAGATGTTGCAAATATGTTAGTAAACACTAATGTATTGAAGCTAATTGTCCTGATCTTTGAATTTAATAATTACATGATCATTTAAAGAGTTAATATTATTAAGGCCTAAACAACAGATGAGATAACTCAGGAGAAAAGAGAGAACTCACAGTGTATCAACAGAACAGATAATTATGTATAAAAACAAATCTAACATGGCAATGGATGATTAATATTTCACAAAGCTGATCTCATTGTGAGAAGTGAACTATTTCAAGCCATACACTAATTTAATATTTTAACAAAATATTTTTTTCACCTGCAAATTTTGATTTAAGTATTTGAGATTTATGTTTCTGTTGATTACTTTGTCTGTTTAAAGAATTAAACATTTCTAAATAAGAAAAAAAGAGAAGGTGTTTGATTTGATCAAAACTTAAAACAACAGATGAACTGAAAATATGACTTTGGGAAGTGGGGCAGAACATGCAACTTTTCCCGTCAAGCAATCCTCATCAGTCGTGATGATAACTTTTCAGCTCCAATACCTGATTTCCAACATTGTTGCCTATCGGATTTTACAGGGATGCTGAGGATGCTGTGTATGGGCGAGATGGTTATGACTATGATGGCTACCGCCTGCGTGTGGAGTTCCCAAGAAGTGGAAGGGGAGGTGGTAGCGGAGGAGGAGGAGGAGGTGGTGGTGTTGGTGGAGGGGGGATCGGACCCCCAAGGGGAAGGTATGGTCCCCCATCTCGACGCTCAGAGAACAGGGTGGTTGTGTCAGGTAGGTGATATCCTTTTTTTGCAGTTTTACCAATTTCTTTAATGTGTCATCAGATTTCTAAATCTCATTCTGTCTTTCTTCTCGCCAGGTCTTCCTTCCAGCGGGAGCTGGCAGGACCTGAAGGATCACATGCGAGAGGCAGGTGATGTATGTTATGCTGATGTGTACCGTGACGGCACTGGAGTGGTGGAGTTTGTGCGCAGAGAAGATATGACGTACGCTGTGCGTAAACTGGATAACACCAAGTTTCGCTCTCATGAGGTACGTAAAGATCATGGCAAAAAGCTTAGTAAAGAGTGGCACAGGAGCTACATTTTGAGGTTCATAAACTAACTTAAATGAAGAAAGCAGGAGTGACAAAAACTGACTAAGTAGTGTTGTTTAGGTTTAATTTTTGATCAGCTGCACAGTCCTGATTCCTTTTTAAGATGATCTGAAATTTAACTGTCAAAGATCGTGAGATGGAAATAAAGGATGTTAATATGCTGTGGACGTCTGGCTCACAGAGAGTTTCAGAGCTAAGCATGTATGATAAGTGTTAGCTTCAGATGTCTGTGTTAAGCCTGTGGATTATCCTGTTGCTTATGTTGCAACTACTTTTAAACAGGACTGAGGTATGGATTCCAAAAACTTGAAATATTTCTGCTGCATTGTGTTGGAGTTTGTACATGGTAACCAACAGGTTTGCTGTTCATTTGTGTTTAGGGAGAGACGGCCTACATCCGTGTGAAGATGGATGGTCCTAACAGCCCGAGCTATGGGCGCTCTCGCTCCCGTAGCCGTAGCCGAAGTCGGAGCCGCAGCCGCAGCCGTTCTCGCAGCTACTCCCCACGCCGCGGCAGAGCGTCTCCACGTTACTCTCCACGCAACTCCCGCTCCCGATCTCGCTCCCGCTCCCGCACCTAGATGTACCTACACTGAAGCAACGGCGTACTGGAGAGGAAGCATCACATACCAAAATGTGTATTCACTAAGGATTACCTTTTGTCACACATGTACCCTGTTGTTTCTTATGTCATATGTTCTGACCCACCCTCTTTTTTTAGTTGCAGTTTTATTTTTGGTTGTCATTTTTGCCGACTTAATGGTCCATTCACATGACTCATGTGGATTTCTCCTTTCTTCCTGTCTTTTCTCTCTCCCAATCATTCTGTTTCTATTACCAGTCATTTCATTTCTGTCCTTTAACTCTGTTTTTCGTTTAAAATTTTTCCATTTTTGCTAAGAATTTTTTTCCTTCTTTCAAGGATATACATTTGTCCTTTGACCTTCTTGTGTGTTTCTCTGTAGAGTTCAAAGGAACAGGATAGGATGGGAAGAGAGGAAACTGTTCATGTTAAGATAAACAGGAGGAGGAGGAAACAAATATGGCACCAATGGTATGATGGCTGTGCCTTGTCAACTGTGAAATCTGCATTATAAGGCTATTGTTCATTTTTTGCTCTAAGCATTAATTTTGCAACAGGGCACAGTTTTCGAATGTCGCAGTGCTATGCTGTTAACCTTGTATTTGGAGACCTTGAGCTTGTTTAATTTTTTTGCTTTTTATACATCTTGTAGAATTCAAAGTAACTTTGGGCTAAAAATAGATGCTGTTCCTGTTTTATTTCTTGAAGTAAACTCCCTGGTAGCTGCATTTACTGAAAATTCTTGACGTGTTCTCTGAAGGTGTGATTCTAATTTGCCTCCTTCTCTTTGGTTCTGCTGGTATTCTGAAGGTATGGACTGGGCTCATTGTCACCCCTTTCCGGATCCGGATCAGGATTCAGGATCAGATTAGGATTAGGCTTCAGGATGGATACATGGAGCACGACCCCGGCCCTGTTCACATAACTTCAGCAAACCGGAACAATATAATAGGAAAATGAAACTGAATTGGCTTATATAAATTATTTCTTCCATGTCGTGTGGGACCTTTGGATACTCACTTAAATTTTCAAGATTTTTTTTTTTAATTGGGGGGGGAAAAAAGGAAGAAAACTTGGATCAGAACCAGGAGGAGGGCTGGGAGGTGCAGGATGGATCCACACGCGTAAGAAGAGCGGTAAATAGTGGGAAACCTTTAACAGTGATGGAGGGAGGTAAGAGGGAGGTGACAAGGGAATGTGACCTTGATGTGGTTTCTCTTTCCTTAGGTCAATGTTTCCAAAGGTGGATGATTTCTAGTTTTCTTGAGTATAATCTGCAGTATTAAAAAGGTTTATTCTCTTTTAATAAAATAATCAGTCAAATTAAAACAATTTTTTATTTCATTTCCCTGCATTTGTGCACAAACACGCCTACATCCATTTCTGTAGGACTTCACATGTGGAATGGAGCACCGTTCTTTGTTCAGACTCCCGGTTGAAGGGATCATTTTGCTTGGAGTCGAAAGACACACATGTCTCGATTTTGTTTTGCACTCCAGCGGTGGGTTTATCTACAAAAAAGTAAAAATATTTTATGAAAAGTGGTCAAAGAAAACCCAACTTGGATGAAGGTGAGATAAATGAATTCCATTGTAATTCAGAAGTTGAAAATTGAGAATTCCCACTTGTGAACTATGATAGGGTTTAAGCAGAAATGCGTCTATAGACTGGGACATCTTTTATAGTTGTTCAAATAACCTTGTGTTGCCTCATGGTATTTCCGTGTTAAACTAAAAATATTAGCAACAGGTAAAAAAAAAACGTGTGCTGCTAACTTTTGGAAAAACAACTCATTAAGATGTTGAATATCCCATTTAGAGGAACACAGAGTCACTCCAGGAACATCCATGATCTTAAGCTATAGCCACCAGTCGGAGTAACTTGTGAAATGTATGTAGCTTGCTGAGAAAAATTGAAAACATCAAACTCGATCTGAGACTTATCCTGATACATCGCATCTCGAATTTCACATCTTTAATTAGTTGGAACATGTTTTCCACGATGTAGTGCATCCTCTTGACATTTGAGACTAAAGGGATACTGTGTAACTTTTCGTAACTAGGGGCCTGAATCTAACTTTGCACAGGCCAATCTAAAACTTTAACCTTTCAGTGTGGATGGTGCTTTTCCAGATGTGCAAAAAGATCCTTTGGAGCTAATGCCAATAAAACTGATTCTCTAAATCTGGTACTATTATGACAGAATATTCAAAATCTTTTCAATTTCCTCTCAGAAAATTATATACCCATTTATGTTGCTGATCTATTTTCAACTATCCTGTTTTATGGCTATATGTTCCTCCAGCTTTTCTAACTTTTTAACAGATATTTTCCCCCATTATATTTGAAATAAGCTTGTGCTTTTCAAGGAACAATAAAAGAAAAAAATTGGTAAATATTGTTTTTAGATTAGTTGGTTTGGGATAGGCTCCAGCACACCCGCGACCCACTTGGATTAAGCGGTTCAGAAAATGGATGGATGGATGGATATTTATATTTTACCCTGTGGGAGTTGGGATATGGATAACTTGGATAATTTTTGGACGTTCAGTGACTTGAATCAAGAAGAACCACAATGGAAAATAGATTTTTTAAATTTATTTATTTAGTTGACTTAAAATTTGAGCTTTTCGAACTCAATAGTTGTAAGAACAATAATCTAATTTATTATGCAATATATGTACAATAAAAAATTAAAGATTAATATTTTAGGGTGATGTATAAAGACTTCTGTTATGAAGCTTATCTTACTTCTTAATGTACAGTCACATCTGTGGTGAAGATAAAATGGAAATAATATAAAAAGCTTGCATTGACATGGATTTACAAACGGAAAACGGTGCATTCTGGGTGGAAATAAGATGCGGGCACTGTCCGCAAGTGAAAACCTCCGTAAGCCGGGTGGAGGTTTCACCGCAGCCAATCACATTTCGGAAGCGATAACGAGGGAGGAGTAGACACTCCATGCGTTCTCCCATAAAGGAAGGAAAAACTGTGCAGCTTCCCAAAACGTGTATTTCCAAATTGAAACTACACATAGAAACGGTGAGTTATTTTCATCATGTCTCGTGTGCGTTGGTACGTTTGGCGTTTATGAAGCAGCTCATGCGCAGGTGTGCCTGAGGTGTCTGCTATATGCTTGCTGCTAATGTCGCCAGAGGTTGCTGTATTTGTCCGGACAAGCTGCGGACCCACACTCTTTGCTTTGTTTCCGTACCTGGGTGTTTTACCTGCTAAATGCTGCTACAGAAACACTGTAACAGACCTACTAACCAAAAGATGACCCTTATTGTCGCAAACGCTTGTAATCAAGTTGTTTTCACACCTGATAAAAATCTAGCCCCCCCCCCCATCAGTCTACATCTTTTTTGCCTGATAAGTTGCCAGGCTTGCTTGGCTCTTAAATCCCGTTTTAATAATCCATTTTTAAAATACAAATGGTATTTTGTGTTAAGAAATAAGTGCTGGCAGCAGTTTTGCAGTCATGTTTTAAGTCTGCACATAAATGTCCTGTTTTTTTTTTTTTGTATGGGAAATTTCAAAATGTTTTCTTTCTCTTTTGAAATCAGAGCCATCATGTCTGACAAGAAGGCAGTGATCAAAAATGCGGATATGTCTGATGAAATGCAACAGGACGCAGTGGACTGTGCCATGCAAGCGATGGAGAAGTACAACATTGAGAAGGATATCGCTGCTTATGTCAAAAAGGTATGCTCTCTTTTTGTTAAATTCATTATTGAAATGTGTTAACATGTCAGTTGTAAATGTCTGTTTCTCTTTCAGGAGTTTGACAAGAAATACAACCCCACGTGGCACTGCATTGTCGGGAGGAACTTTGGCAGCTACGTGACACACGAGACTAAGCATTTTATCTACTTCTACCTGGGTCAAGTGGCTATTCTGCTGTTCAAGTCGGGCTGAAATATCCTCCTCTGCCACTCTGTACATTTGCTACCACCTTTCTGCAGACATGCCTACCTCCAAGGTTACCTGCTTTCTTCAGTTATATTGTGCCACCTGCAACACTACCAGCTCTGGTGGACAGTGATTTAGTCATGTCTGGATTGGTGATCCATCCTTCATTGAAAATGCCACTGTAAAACTGTCTGATAGCTGTGCTTGGTCAGCATTCATACATCTGACAGATTTAGTTATGGCTCATAATTTTTCAGCACGCTTGGATGCAGACATGTCAGTTATTTCACATAAATATGTTTTTGTAAACCTATTTTTCATTGCATTAAAAAAGAGCAGTGTTTATGTTGAAATGCCTTTAATTTCCATTAACTACTGATGGACTAAATGCCAAGAGTGTTGCTTCTCCTTTAATAAAAGTGACATGCTGAGAGATTTTAGGGGGTTTGGATGTGCTTAAACATTCCTGTTTACGCTTGAGTTGTGAATAATTACATTTGCTGCATATCTCTGCAATGTAACTATGTGCTGTCTGGTATTGTGATTTCAATCAACATTTCATATTGAGCACAAACCACCTTTTGAAACATTAAATTGGCTAAATATGTTTTTGAAGTGTATTTTTGCTTAATTTCCCTGAATTGCTTCATCATACAGGATGTTCTTTACATATCCAGATAAGCGCGGTAGTTATGGTAAAGGATCTTGGAGTCTCAATGTAAACATGCTCTAAAGAAGTACTGAATAAAATTATTCCTAGGAACTAGACCTGACTAGAAATGTTGCATTAATCCAGCATTTTCCTGGAATAATTATAAAAGTGGATTAATTTATTTTTTACAAAAGCCAGCGGTTATAAAACATGAAAATGAAAAAAAAAAAAAGATGTTTTAAAACGTGTAGAAATATTTATAAACTTCTCTTAACACTATAAAAACTAGAGTGGTTAATTGAACTAATTCTAATTGAGCTCAACATTTGCATGTGCAATTAACGGCAAACTATATTCAGACGGTGAAAGCTGTTCTCAATTTATACTGATATGGGTTAAATATGTAAAAAAAAAAAAGAGCTTTCTGTATGCACAATCCATCTCTAAATAGTGACTTTTTATGTTAATCTCATGTTAAGTTTTAATTTATTTTAAATTGATTTAAAAAAAACATCCCCAGACAAAATTACCTGGAGTCAACTGCAGGGGACAATAACGAGCCTGAAATACCAGGTTGGAGCGATAACCATCAACGAAGACAAGCACTTCCGGGTTTGGAGACATGGCGGTTCCAGTGAAGGCGTCGGCATCGGTTTTTACCCGGCGTGGTGTTACTTCGTTCCCCCGGGGGACTCTGTCCGCTGAAGCCGCTCCGTTCACACCTCAGTCAGCAGAAAGTCCGCAGGCTGACTCAATGTCGGACGCGGAAAAGCAGTTTTCCCGCTGCGCCGCGAAGTTGCGGACTCTGCGAACAGACTCGGATCAGCTGAGAGATGAGCTGAACCTGCTCTTTGACCAGCTGCTTTCTGAGAACTACAACAAAACCTTCGAGCCCACCACCAACATACGACCAGAGGTAACACATACTCGTTTTGACCTGGAATTCAGGATTTGATGACATGGACAAGAAAGCACGCGCATTTGTGTCTACATGTAATAGAAATGTTTGGGAGCTGGTTCCTTTACATTAGCTTTATTCAGGGCGGTCTGCCTTTTCCTCCCTTATCATCCTTCCAGTGACCTGATGAGAACCTAGCAGTAACCTGACATGTAGCTCCTCATTGGTTGTGCTGAGCCCCTTGCTTTCCATTTCAGGATGTGTGCGCTCTGCTGAAACACGCCAGCTCTCTCGTGCCACTAAATCAAGAACATTTAGTCATCAAATTCTGCCAGCTGGTGCATCATCTCCTCAACCAACTTAAGGTAACGAGTAAAAGTTTTTTGAAACGTCAACTCATGTCAGGACTTTTTTCTTTTTTTATATAGTCATGATCATCACCCGACAAAGGTTTGTCTTTTGTGTTTTTCTTAAGGTGATCATGGATGAGCATACGCTGGATGTGCTGATGGAATATACTGCAGCTGCACTGAAAGAATGCAGTGCGTGGACACACACCGATGTCCTCTTGGCGCTCTCTGCAGTTGTGTATGGAAATGGCCCTCAGTGCCACCAGGTAGATACTCATACAGTCCACTTTGTCACAGCGTACTGTGCATGTATACATTGAGATTCCTCTTGTTCCCAGCATATCGCTGACTTACTGGGCGAAGATGGAATCCTGCTGAAGTACAGCTCTCCATCTCAGCCTAATATGGAGCTGTGCCATGTTGCTCTCACCTGCATGGCCAACATCTGTCTCAGGTAGGTTTTATAAAGTTGTTTTGTGTAGCCATTGTGCACGTGTGCATTTTTCAGAAATTATAGACATTCTTGGTCCATGATTAAGGTCATAAACTGCAAGTTCCTATTACATTTTCTTTGGATCCTGCAGTTTTTGCTGTTTTTGTGATACATTGGGACTTTCTTTGTCTGCAGGATTCCTGGTCAGCCGCCTTTGAATGATCAATACAGAAGCGTTTCTTTCACTATCTTCCTGAAAACACTGCAGTCACCTAAACCCCCCAACACTGACGAGCTCTTCTACTGCATGGTACTACTACTACACAGAAAATTTAATGAGGGGGGAAAAAACTCGTAGCTGAATGGTGCCTGTCCTTCCGCCGTCTTTACAGGTGATCCAAGCAGCACTAAAAGGACTTCAGTGCTGTCTCTCAGGTGGAAAGTGGAAATTCGGAGGAGGCGAGGAGCTTGGATCTGTACTGGCTGTGCTTAAGGTGCTGAACTGTGCCAACATTGTTGATTTTCTCACAGTAACATTGTGACTTAAAAGCAGGCTTGTGTGTCCACAGAGGCTTATGTTCCAGGGAGCTCCAGGTGTGTTCGCTGATTGGCCGACTGTGCTTTACCCGGCCCCCCTTCCACAGTACGAGGGCTTCTCTGCAGCAAAACCCGCTGTGCCAACAAAATCTGAAGCATCAAAGGATGCGGCTGTGCCAACAAAATCTGAAGCATCAAAGGATGCGGCTGTGCCAGGAAAAGCTTCAGGAGTAAGATGAAGAAACATTTTTACTGGAATAACCTCTACTGAGAATCAAATCAAAGTCATGAAGGAGTTGCTTTGTCTCTTCCAAGAACAAAAAGAGGAAATCCAAAGGAATGGGGAAGAAGACGAAACCAGAGGAGAGCAAAGAAGATGATAGAGAGGAAGAAGATAAAGAAGCAGCATTTCCAAAGGGGGAAGGAAAGGGAGGCGAAGAGGAGACTTTATCCAAACGCACTGCTTCATTTCTTTATCCATCCTGGAAGCTGAACAGTTCGGACTCAGAGTTTTCTGACCCAGAGGGGAACGCACAGAGTAAACTAAGGTACAGAGATTTACTCACATGGTTTCTATGTTCCTTTCTTTTGCAAATCTTACCAGAGACAGACAGGAGTGTTTTGGCCTTTCAGACTGAGTCATGTGCGCGTGCGTCAGGGAGCGCTGCACGGTATGCTAGCTGTGGTGAAAGCTGTGGAGAAGCGGACTCTTTACGGATACTGGTCCTCCTTCGTTCCTGACTCCCCGTCTGGGGGAGCGCCGCCTCTTACTCTCCTTACAATTATACTGAAAGACCCCTCGCCTAAGGTATGTCATACCCCCAGTAATGTTCTCATTGACATGAGATAAAAAGAAGTATTAATCCCTGAGGGGAAATTCTATAAAAACTTGATATATAATGAAATGGTTCATGTTGCAGCGCTCTCATTTCTCTCATGTCAGGTGCGTTTGTGTGCGCTCCAAGTATTGTCAGCCATACTGGACGGCTCCCGCCAGTTCCTGGCTGTGGCCGAAGATACAGCATCACCCAGGACGTCTTACACCCCTTTCTCCTTCACGCTCGCTACTGCTGTCAGGGAGCTGCACCGTGGTCTCAACCTGGCTCTGTTGGCTGAAACTTCCCCACAAACACTCACACAAGTGATAAAGGTACGATGATGTAAGCTTTTGCAAAAGTTGGTTTATAACAGGGCACCATATAAAGAATATTTTGGCCGAACCATAGTTCCAAGGGATGCTTCACACTTGTAATTCAGTTTGGCTAAACACCAAAAGTCTGAAATTCTTCTGTGGGTTGTTTGTGATGGGGCGTTGCACCTTATGGAAGTAAATCTTTAGCCCTTTGGATCGATGGAGAAAGAAGAGGAAACTTTGCTGATAATTAGGCTTGCATCAGTACCAATACCTTTACCTCTAAAGTACTAGTACTCGTTAAAGTTGATTGATACCAGAAACCGATCCCGATTTATTACGCACAATGTTTATTTTCACTTGAAATTTTAGTTATGTTTTCTGTTTTATTTTAATTTTATTTTTTATTTATTTCACTATAGTTTGTTGTAAAAAGCAGAGAAGAATATTAAACCTTTCTTCCATTTCATTGCGTTTTTTTAGTGTGGTAGACGTTAGATCCAAGCATCAGTATCATATTGGTTTGGTAAAAAAGTGGTATTGTTGCATCCCTTCGGATTACGAATCATCTGCTGTTTGTCATAGAGTGCTGCACATTTTTTCACCATGATCGTTTTTCTGAAATTAACTAAATTCTCATTAATGACTGAATAAATCCATAACCAGACGTTAAAGCAAGGCCGTTAAGCTTGATAAGCACCTGAAATGACACCGTGTCTCGCCTGTCTGTCAGTGCCTGGCCTTCCTGGTGGCCAACGCTCCCTATCATCGTCTGCGACCCGGCCTCCTCAGCCAGCTCTGGAAGCAGATCCGGCCCTATTTGCGCCACAGAGGTCTGTATATTGCCTTTGCGTGCTCCATAACAACATGTCCAGCTGTTGTCTCTGACTGGCCGGCCGCTCTGTTTGCAGATGTGACCGTGCGCGTGTCCGTCCTGACGCTGTACGAGGCTCTAGTAACGACTCAGGCTCCGCTCCCAGAGGTGCAGCTCCTCCTCCAGCAGCCAGACGACGGCGGTGGCTCCGGCTCCTTTACGCCGCGGGACGCATCCCTCAGCTGGAGACAGAGAAACGGCGTGGCGTCACCCGCTCGTACCCCGGCAACTCCCACCGAGCGAAACTCATGCACACACTCCCCCCGTCTTCCTCACACACCAGTAGAGGAGGAGAAAAGCCCACCGTGGCTGCTGCAGCTGTGTGTGTCGCTGGTGACGCACCCCAGAGAGGAGCAGTCGGACAGCGAAGGAGCGGGAGGAGGTGCAGCTTTAGAGCCTGCTCCTGTTCGTCTGGAAGGTCTGCAGGTGAGTGGCGATGAAAACAAAAGAACGCTCCAGGTGGACATTTTTAAAGTGTTAAGATGTTTTTCTTTCTTTGTTTTTTCTCAGGTCCTGTCCCACCTGGTGCGCGGTTATTTCCCTCTAACTCTAGCCAGTCTGCGGGAGATTGGACAGGTAAGCGCTCGCTGCCTTGGAGAGACGGACCGATCGATACAGCTGCATGGAGCAAAGGTAAAGCCTTACGTTGAATGCACAACCTTAAAAGCAAATTAAAAATGACTCTGGTGCTAACATCTTTTTCACTGTTTATCCTAAATTAGCTGCTAGAAGAGTTTGGTACGGGAATAATCCTGCAGTACAGAGCGGAGAACAAAGTTCCTGAGAGCTCAAGAGTCCCTATTACTCAAGCAAGTACAGACTTTGTTTACGCTGTTTATGCACCAGGATTCATCCGTTTTACACAAATGTTTTCAACTAAATTTCACAATACCCCAGTAAGTGTTAGAACTACAGATAGCATGATCATGTCACTAAACAGAGATGCCAACTTAGTTTACACATACATAATAAAATAATGTTTTGAATCCATTTAAAGTTGTCAGATACAACATTATACATGTAATTATGAATATGTCTTATGTATCTGATCTCACTTGAGTTGGCTGCATATGAACTAAACGAAAGTGTAAGACCCATAAGAGTTTGCTTTTACTGTCCAGCTGAGCTGTTTTTAGACGTACTAGTAGATAATAAACCAGGTAGAAAGCGGGCAGGTGTGTTTATGACATTATAGTTGATAACAGTCACTAAGGTGGTTCAGATAGTTGAAGAACAGTGTCTGGATGAAAATAACTTTGTGGGGAGTAATTTAAACATACGCTACTCAGAAAATTTGAATATTCTGAAAAAGTGCATGCATTTCTGTAACTTGAAAGATTAAATGTACATAGCATGACAAATAGCATACAAATCAATTTATTTCAGCTTTTATTTATTTAGATTTTGCTGATTATGATTTGCTGCTGCACAAATGTCAAATTAAAAGACTAAGATCAAACAATTTTAAAAAAAAGTATTTTAAATACAAAAATGTCAGGCTTCTGAGAGTAAACTCTTGTTTCTGCACTTAGTAAATAAAATGTATTGGTTTCGCCTGAATAAAACAACTTTTTCAGCATATTATGATTTTTCATTTAGCACCTGCAGTACCTCTACTGACTTGCCATATGCAAAAAAAAAAAAACAGAACACAGTGAAGGAGATAAAAGGCATGATATGACATCTCCAGTGTGCTGAAATTTACTGTCGCAGTGCTTGCACATTGTAGGTGGTGCAGTTTTGGTCCGAGGTGCTGAGTGGCCCGCTGAATGGAGCTTTGCAGAATGAACAGTATCCCACACTTCAGGCAAGTGCCTGCGACACACTCGCCTCAATCCTGCCGCAGGCCTTCGCTCAACTTCCTGTGAGTTTCCCTTCGATTGGTTCCCGTCTGTCTGTCCTCCAGCAGTTCTGAGCTCCAGAGTTTAATATGTGACGTTGTCTTCAAGGACAAGACGCAGCTGATGTGCATCACGGTGCTTCTGGGGCTGACCTACACTGAGAACTATCTGGTGAAGACGGCAGCTGTCAGAGCGTTAGGAGTCTACATACTATTCCCCTGCTTGAGAGAGGTAAAAACACAGACCAGTAACTATGAGCGAGCTGAGCAGTGAGCTGACGTCTTTTCTTCAAAGTCACATATTTGACCCGAATTGTCTTGTCAGGACGTGATGTTTGTGGCAGATACCGCAAACATTATCCTCGCTGCCCTGGACGATCGATCTACAAATGTTCGTGCCAAAGCTGCCTGGTCCCTCGGAAACCTCACAGACACACTTATTGCTAATATGTAAGACAGCATGGATGCACAGTGCAGTGAATGCATATAAAATCATATATGGAATAGATTATAATTTGTTTTTTTTAAGAATTTCATGCATGAATCTGTTCAGCTTCTATATATGACTTAAAAATTATCCACATTTTTAGAAATCATTGATGTATTGATTGATTTAATATTATTAATGACCTTATGAAGGTTTTTTATTATTTCATATTCCAAACACCAAGCTTTCATTTAAACTATTAAGTTAGGTCTCAGTTTGATCCCAGCAGCTTTCTTGTACATGAGATCTGTAGCAAACTACAGATGGGCAGAATCTTTATTGGACACTTGGTCCCAACTATGATGCCTGATTTTTATTCCATCTGTGAATCCCCTGACTGAAATGTTATGTCCAAGCTAACTGAGCTTCCCATACTTTTGTCTTGCATGATGTGTAATATTTGTTCACATACCTTCATAAACTAGTGGCCAACTGTAATTTTTATTTGGTCAAATCTATGCAGAAATAATTCTGAAAGTCTTACTAAGGTTAAGGGTCTGGAATCTGCTTCTCTCTTTTTTAACAGGCAGAACGTAGGTGTGGATTTCCAGGAGGAGGTATCAGACATGCTGCTGCTGAAGATGTTGCAGGCAGCCACCCGCGCATCGGCCGACAAAGACAGGGTGAGAATATTGACACTCCTAGACACAAAGCACAAACTTACAGGTTAGTTTTCACATTAGGCCATTCCCGGTGCTTTGAATCGACAAATTCAAAAAAAGCATTGCAACACAGATGGATAGACATCTTCAAGAAGTGTATCATCAATAAAGTCATGTGGGAACAGTGTCTGAAGCATTGGTACTTGTATTGTAACTGATAGCTTTACTGTCTGTGAACGTTTCTCCTCCCTTTCAGGTGAAGTCTAATGCAGTGCGAGCGCTTGGAAACCTGCTTCATTTCCTGCGTCAGACTCAGATGAGCCGGTCCGTGTTCCAGCGCCCCCTAGAAGACGCAGTCCGCGCTCTGGTCAAAACTGTCCAATCCGAAGCTACAATGAAGGTCAGGTGGAACGCCTGTTATGCACTGGGAAATGCTTTTCGAAACCCCGCCCTGCCCCTAGGTAAGTATTCATTCCTAATCCTTTCACATTTCTATAATTAAAATGCACCTTTCTAAATTAGGGATGCAAACATTTAATCGATTCTCGACTAATCGTTGATAAGAAATAACTCGATTAAAATCAATTGTTTTGAGCCTGTAATTCCTTGCCAGCCCACATGAGGGCGCGCTTGATGCCAGAAGTCCTTGATGCACATATGGGAACACAAGAAGCTGTCCTCTGACCATAGACATAATAATTCATTGTATTAAATTAGTTTTGTAATAATAGTACTACTTAAAATAGAAAATGATAATAATAAATAAAAAAAATATATCTTGCATTGTTTGCATTGTTCCATCTGTGAATGTGTTGTTCCTGCCGTTGAGAATAAATCTTTTATTAAGGAATATGATTTAGCATTTTCTCTTAAGATGGCATTTTCGTAGAAAGGAACCTGTTGTTTCAGGGGCAATTCAGCTCAGAAAAATTGCCGCTTATCAAATAATCAATCGATAAGATGAAACAACTATCGATTAATGAATTACTTGATAATTTGCATCCCTATTCTAAATGTTTATCAGGGTGTGAAACAGCTGGGGGATATATAAATATGTCATCACTGCCTCATCTGTATTACAGCTGTATTTCCAAATGTTACTCAAATGTCCATTTTTAAACTCATTTCTTTCTACTCGTCAGAGTCAGCGCCTTGGTCCGATGATGCCTTCTCCGCCCTGTGCCACGTCGTCACGTCCTGTAAGAACTTTAAAGTCCGGATCAAATCGGCCGCCGCCCTCGCAATCCCCGCCAGTCGCAGCTGCTACGGGGACAGGAAGCGCTTCGGCTGTGTGTGGCATTCTCTTGCAACAGCACTCGAGAACAGCGAAGACACAAACGACTTCCTGGAGTATCGTTACAGCGCCAGCCTGCGGCTCACACTCTCACAATCTCTTCTGCACCTGCTGAGTGTCAGCCAGCTGCAGGACATGCCCACTCTCACAGCGTCGCTGACTGGCGAGGAGGGCAGAGCCATCAAAGAGCATTTGATCAAGTACCTGAGAGCAGAGGAAGGAGGAGTGGTAGACGAGGCAGATGAAGAGAGAGACTCCAGAGAGGACAGCTGCCACCCTCAGCAGAGGATCGCTGGTCTGAGGGAAACTCTGATCAGACTCAAGAGTTTGATGGCTGAAGGGGAAGAAGTGGCAGGAGAGCGAAAGGAAGAGGTGATTAATTTCCTGGAGGATTTGTTAAAGGTTTGTGAAGAGTCTTAAAGAATAAAATCTATAGTTTCACCGTTTTGAAAAAGGATTAAATCAGTTAAATGGAGGTCATGGAAGATCAGACTTAAAGGAGTAGTACAAAGAAATGAGTTCTTACCTTATTCGTACATGAACATGCGTCATTTCCGTTGCATTTAAACTTGAATCACTTGTTTTGTTGCAACAGCAGCAGAAGCTGCATGGTTTTGTTTGATTTATAATTGGTTCATTCATCCCTTTTTTCCTGCTTATCTGAGACATGGTTAATTTATCTATTTATCCTGTACAGTAAAGATGTTTTATGTGATGCATTATTTTAATAATTGGAGTCACATTTTAAAATAATTAGTTTCAAATCATAATACATGTCTCACCTCATTACGTGGCTCTTCCATACAGTAATCGGCAGAATCTTCAAATTTTTGTCCTAAAGTCGTTTCCTTTACCTCAGTGAAAATGGGGTTAAGGAATAGGAGAAATTCTTATGGACATAAGGAAGTGACATACTTGCTGGAAGGAGAATTCAACCATAATAACACTAAGTTGGGATGCAGGTCTGCTGCCATTGTTCCTATAATGGAGTAATGACTAATGGGGATCCTATTAAATAAACAAAAACTACACTGCTGCAGATGCCCTATACGTGTCCTACAGAAAGTGCTTTGGAGACTTACGATACACAGAGACAACAGTGCCTTGAAAAAATATTAATATTCCTTGAACTTTTCTACGTTTTGTGACTAAAATTCATTATGTTGTGGTTTTATTTGACAGACCAACACATAGTACTGCATACATGTGATGTGGAAAATGAAGAACGGTTTTCAAATTTTCTCTGTTTTTAACTTTTTTTTTTTTTTCCACAAATAGAAAAGTATGACATATTGGTATCCAGCCCCCTGTATTCTGACACCGCTAAATAAAATCCAGGGCAACCACTTCCCCTCGGAAATAACTTGATTTTTAAAATGGAGTTTGCCTCTGTATAATTTATTTTCAGTATAAATACTGACGGTGCACATCACCCTGAACACACCATCTCCACCATGAAATGCGGTGGCAGCTTCATGCTGTGGGGAATTTTTTTCATCAGCAGGAAAAGGGATGCTGGTCGGAGTTGATGGAAAGGCTGATGGAGCTAAATGAAGGGAAAACCCTGTAAGAAAACTTATTAAGAGGCTCCAAAAGACTAAATCTGAGGGCTGCAGTCCTGCAGGTTTTGAATGTTTCCCTGCTTCTCATTACCTGACTCAAATGAATGAATCAGAACTTCATAGGCTGTAAGATTACTTTGAGTCGGGTGTATTGGAGGAGGTAATCTGAAAACCTGGTTGACAGCAGCCGTTGTAGGACAGATCTGAACCCTGGTTTAGATCAAAGTATTCATGGCTCAGTCTAGACCTAGATCCATTTAAAAATCTGTAGAAAGACTTGAACATAGCCATTTACAGATTCCCTCCATCCAGTCTGACAGGTTGTGCTATATTTTGCAAACAGTCGGCAAATTGTTTTGTTTTTAAAATTTTTGTGTTCGTTTTTCCAATCAAATCCCCGTCAAACACATTTAAGTTTGCTTGTAATGTGGCAAAATGCATTTCTTGCACTAAGGACTGTTCTTTGTGTCCAATGTTAAAGGAATATTGTGTAACCTTTTGTCACAAGGGGTGCTAAACCTTCCCACAGACAAAAAGACTAAATAAAAACAGTCTTTCTCTTTCTGGCCTAAGACACCGTTTTTACTTTCTTACCTTGTTTAGCTGTGACACAGCAAAATGGATTAGAATAAAAACATTACACATGTACTTAGAAAACAGAAGGTTGTTGAACAAATGGAGCGGTTACATGTTTATTTGTGGAGCTGAACTTACAGAAATTGTGATGATCTGCATTGCATTATAATTGAACAACATGCTCCTGTGACTGCCCAGCACATCCTACAACATCTGTGAAATTTGAATTTGATTTAATATCAAACACATATTTCACTGTCAGTGTGGTCCAGATTTATATGGATTCATGTTTGACATATTTTAATATTTATGCAGATTTCAAGTAATGAAATGCATTGCAAGTTTCACTGGGAAGGTACAGCAGACCACACTAATAAAAATAATCATTGCATTAGAAACCTCATGTAGTCACACATTTTAGTCAGGCTTGTGTCAGGAATGCTCATGTAGACATGTTTTTGTTTTGTGGATCATTGTGCTTTTGCCTGGGACCATTTTTGTCCACTGGACAGATGGCTTATCATCGGACTTGATGATGATTTTATCATGGTTGACTAGTAAGTGCAATGTGGCCGGCTCCTGGGGCTGCAGAACAAAACAATATCACACCATTACTCCAACATCATGCATGACAGTTGTCAGGAAGAGCTCCTGCTGAAATGTTGTGTTTGATTTTTCTGTAGGGGTTGTAGTTTGCTTAGATGCAACTTTGCGAACCTAAGCAGTGCTGCCATGTTCTTTTTTAGAAAGGAGGGTCTCTCCTGAAACCCTTAAAAACAAAACATCCTTGTTCAGAAGAATCCTTATATTTATCATGCTGAGTCAGAACGTATATAGCTCTTTTTCTTTTTCATTTTTCTTTTCTTTTTCAGTTTCTATGTTTATTGCACAGTGAAACACCACTTCTGGAAGCATTGGCAGCATCCCAAATGTTTTACACCAGAGAATAATCTTTCTCACTGCAGAGGGATGTACTCTACATTGAACTCCATTTATGTTTTTATAAATTGCAACATGTTGAAAATCTGCCATTTTCTCATCCAATACAATTTTTTGTGATATTGACTTTTTGTCTGGCCTTTTAGGCTAAGTCCCCAAAGCTGTATGTCTTTTTTTTTATTGAGCTGAAAAAGTGTCACCCAAATAAATGGCATTTGTGTAGCTCGAACTGAAGCTTGTCACAGAAAATAATGAACAATATCACTTCATTGATCATCATTTGGACTGATGGTGACTGGTTGTAGTTTGCCTTATGGTGGCTTGTCTTTTATTAAAGTGTAAAACTTTATTTTGTCCCGTAGGAGATGGTTAAAGAAAAATAAGTGACCATGAATATTTAATGACATTTTATTGTAAGGCTAATCATTTAGAGAACAAAGCGAGATGAATAATGTCCAGGTAATTGAAAAGATAAAAATATCTGGTTTCATTACTGATATCAAGATAGCCTAATTTAAAATGCTCAGATTTGACTCAAAATGCAGTTTTGGAAGAAAAGTTGAGAACTTCGCCCTACAGCAAGCCCTAGGCAATATCAGTATCCCTGTAAGGTTAACACATCACCTTCATACTGATAATATATTAGCAAGCGACCAGTCATGCATAAAAAAGCTCACATTTTCCCCAAAGTTTATTGAGTGTATCCCGATATGAACATGAAACATTTATGAAGCATAAAAGATGGAAATAGAAACCATAAACCTCGCCTTTACCGACCGCGTCTCTACGTGCGGAGAGGCTAGGTCACAAGTTTCCAAAGACTGCCCCTGGGAAAATTCTCAGTGTCCCGACAGAGAGGGCGGTTCTACAGACCCACACGCAGACGGAGACTCAAGAGACCACAGAGTCTAAACGCGCTCACACCGAAGCAAAGCCTGTGGGAGCGGCTGCAGGTGGAATGACCAACCACCCATCACACTGCAACGGCATGCAGACTCTCCGGAAGGAGCATCTGTACAAGGTGCTGGTAATCGGAGACCTGGGGGTCGGAAAGTCCTCCATCATCAGGCGCTACGTCCACCAGACTTTCTCCACTAATTACCGGGCGACAATCGGAGTGGACTTCGCTCTGAAAGTGTTGAACTGGGACTCCGAAACAGTCCGGCTTCAGCTTTGGGACATTGCAGGTAAGACAGTAAAATAACTTTATATGTTCATACGAATTTATTGGTACATAGTAGAGAAAGCAGGACTTTGGTCATCCTCAAGCTCTAATAAGGGTCACCGATGAGTGCAATTTACCAGAATTTCAAACCTTTATAGTTCATTTTAGGATAGCCTATTTCGTATGTTAAAATGTGCAAAGGAACAAAAAAAGCCTTCATGTGTAAAAGAACTGTCTTAGTTCCTGAAAAGCTGATAGTTTGGGTAGATAAGACTTCAAGCTGACAGGGAGGCATGACTCTTGTAAAATTATGAAACACAAAGTAGGCCAAGTATGCACTGTCACTGGCTCAGACAGTACCCCCCCCCCTCTCTCTCTCACCCACCCACCCACACAAACACACACACACACAGATGAACAAATTGTGTAGAGAAGACCAGCACACTGTTCATTCATTTAAGGTATGATGTTACATCATGTGATAGGAGCCATGTGAGGCAGATTTAAAGGCCAGTCACAGGAGTGTCATTGTAGCCTAAATGAAAAAACAAAACATCCCTGCTCAGTCAAGAACACACACTAACACACAGGCACATGCTTCAAGCGGTTCATTTTGAGCTGTGAAATTGGATTACGGGTCACATCTGCTTACCCGGTTGGACTTAAACCAGTCGAAGTGTAAGGTATGTTGTGATTCTCCTTTGTTAGGCTGTAGGATAAATTTGATATGTATCACCCAGGTTGTGTAAAACTGCAGGTTTCATCATATGCGTAAAGAATGACAATGTGTCAAGTGACATGTGTGAGGCTGCTGTCACACCACGGTCTGAAAGGAGGAAGCTGTTCCATCCAGAACCAGTCAAACTTTCCATTTCCTCTTGCTCAAAGCTGAAATTCGACTCACTCATTCATTAATATTGCTCACATGTTTACCTTTACTACATAGACGACCTTGAGCTGGATAAACTCCATGCAAAGTCTTGGTCAGCAACAACTCACATTACACAACAAAACACACATTCTGAGGGAATGTCTTGTTGAACGCCTATTGGCATTTCTTACATGGATAAACTCACAAACACCTTCATAAATAAGTTTGTATTTGAGCTGAGACTGTTCACATGACTGTAGTCTACCTTTTTAATTGAAGTTAGCGGATAACGAGCTGGAACAAGCAGTTGCATTGAGCATCTGTTTAAGTGCAACGTGACAGTAATACCTTGGGAATGTGCTGTTTCATGGAAATGCTGGCCCAGCTGACTGTGGTCCTCATGTCAGCTGTATTAGTTGTTTTGCTGCAAAAAATGCTGTGGAACAATGAAAACTTCTCCTCAGACTCATGCCTGGATATGTTGTAATGTTAACGAATGAGGTGCTGTGTGTGTGCGTGTGCTCTTTCAGGTCAGGAACGTTTTGGGAACATGACACGAGTCTATTACCGTGAGGCAATGGGAGCTTTCATTGTCTTCGATGTCACACGGCCCACGACCTTTGAGGCCGTGATTAAGTGGAAAGAAGACCTGGATTCTAAAGTGATGCTGGCGAATGGACAGAGCATTGCCACTGTGCTGCTGGCTAACAAGTGTGACCAGGGCAGGGAACTGACCAACAACGGCATCAAAATGGACCAGTTCTGCAAGGACCATGGCTTCATTGGGTGGTTTGAGACCTCTGCCAAGGTAAGACCCACCTAAGTATGTATAAGATATTTTTGTTTTTTTGTAACAAAGGCAATATGTAGGCATTTCCAACTGATAAAACTTTTTTTTTTTCCCAAATGGTTTTATTAATGCAAAGGTAGAATTTTGGTTTCCAAATGTGGGGGATACCATGACAGTGCAAAGAGTTGTTTTTAAAGAACTATTTGGGAGGCCCTCCTTCAAAAGATTTATGAAAAAACATCAGCACTTCCAAAACAACGGTCCGATCACTGTCTATCATGAATGAACATAAACGGATCAGGTCAGAAAAATCATATCAAAGAGGGCTGATAAGATTTGACAGCAAGTTGGGAGAAAGGTGAAAGCATCCTTTAAATTATGAAAAGCTCAAGGACCGTACTTCCCAGTTGTCCAGTTATTACAGTTTTGATGCTTATTGTGATATTCTGGGTTGATAGCAGCACCAACTTTAAAAATGATGATTTGAAGAATGGTTGAGGCTTCCAAAAGGAGCTTTTTTCCTTTTTAAAACCAAAATATTTTACATTTGTTTTGTTTGTCAATTAGACATGTTAAAAATTATGACCAAAAATAAAAATAGATATTCTTCTTAACACTTTTCCTGATATCATATGGTGTTAAACTGGTCAGCCAACTGGTCTCTGTAGAAAAGCTGCCCAGTTCAGAGATCTTGTCCCACTCAGGTCCTTTCAGTTATTAACAAACATCCCCTAAGAGCCAAAAGGAATTTCATATCCTCATGGAAGCTGTTTCCACTGCCTGGTGCTCAGAATCTCTTCTATTACAAGGAACGCAACTTTGAAAGGAAAGTAATTGAAACAAATCCAATTATTTTTTAGTTATTTCTTTAATTAGATTCAAAGTGAAGTGATCTCCATCTGAATCTACATAACTTAGGAAGAAGTTCGGCCATATTTCCCTTGAGTGAAAAGTTAAATCTAATGACATTTATTGTTACTGCAGAACCAAACTTAAACAAAGAATGCATTTGCACTACAAAAAAATCACATGGTTTCCAGGTTTTTCAATTCAGGGAAACAATAATCTTTGATCACATATCTTCTGAACAACACACAGCTTTTCTTTGCATTTGAAACTACTTGGGAAAATCCCTTTGCATACACTAAGTTAAACACCTTAATGTATTTAGAGATAGATTTAAATGCTCCTGCTGTGTTTAATCACACATCCTCCATTGACACGCGTGTGTTAGAACAGCTTAGGTGCACTGCCATTAATGTGGCATCAGGACTCAACATTCTGAGAGGTCAAAGTTCAAAGTAATGAGCATGTCCTGCCAGAGGCTTTACAGAGACTTTGCAGCTGCTAGAAATGAGATGTTTATTTTATTTTAAATGAATCCGGAAATACCTAGGGAGGTTTGGAAAGTTCAATAAATTAAAATGCATTAAAAAAAATGCAGATTTTATTAATATGGTTATGTTATGATTATCATTATTATTTCAATTTGAGTTTAAAATATTTCCATACTTATCATCATTTATTTTTTTATAATTTATTTAATTATTTGTTTATTAGTGGATTTCAGAGCAGGCGTATTTTAGGGCTTTTACTACATTTTTTTTATCATAAAAGAAAAAATATACATTTTAAGCAGGTGGTTGTAGTTATGATATGATAAAAAAGAGGTATCAATGGAAGAAGTTGTCTTTGGGGAACAAAAAATGGGGAAAACTCACTGTATTTGTCAGGAAATACAATGAATAGATAAATAATGAATTCTTCAAAAACTGTTCCTCAATGAAAGGTTAGAATGCACATACTGTACATCAAGAGAAAAGCAGCGGGAATGCTCCAAACTTTACTACGCTCTACACAGTGTTTAAGGTGATAGCGGGATCCACACAGAAACGGAGCTTAGTACATGTCAAAAAGGTTTATTGTACTCCACTCTTTTTGCAGTTTAATTCAATTTCAAAGCAGCTTTATTTGTATGGTGTTCTCGACAATGTCTTTATAAGGGCACTTCACAGACAATCAGTTGTCAATCAGTATGCATGTAAACCAATTCATAATAGCCTAGCTAAGGAAACAGGTCTGAAATCTGAATGAAAAGTAGTTTGTAAGTCAGGAACGATGTAGGAAAAATTTTGTTTCGTAGTGTTATGCAATGAAGTGGAAGTCAAAGTAAACGTAAGAATCATTATGTTTTAGGTATCATTCCAATATTTTCTTCTTTTTTAAAATGTTAGGAGGTAATGCACATTAGAACAGTCAATTTCAAACCCACTCTGGGAATCACACTAACACACACCCACACACACACACACACACACACGCACGCAAACAGAGATCATAAAAACAGTGTGCTTTACGATGTGCAAAGAACAAGCCCCACGATCTGCCTCCTGGGATGTTTTTCTTAATTGTTGACCACAGGAATATGACCGTGCAAAAAGAAAATAATACATGTAAAAATAATAACAATAATAATAATAATAATAAATATAATAATAATAATAATAACAATAAAAGAAATAATAATAATAACCATTAGTTGACGTCTTGCCAGTACAAAAACAGTATCCCAATATTTTCTGACTAAGAGCTGTTAAAAGTAAAGTTGTTTCTAGTTAGGGACACATATGGTGAACGAGGGGAGGCTGTTCACACACTCTTCTGTTATTTTTAATACACATCATTGTTTATAACAGCAGTGTAGTAAAGCTGGATTGTTATGCAGTTTACTGGAAATTGTTTAAAAAAAAACTTTTTCACATGCCACACCTGACGCTGTTCAACTTTTTTCTTTAGGACAATCTCAACATCAGTGAAGCTGCAAACTTCCTGGTCAAGCACATCATGGCCACAGAGAATGACATCCTGAAGTCAGTGGTACCAGACACCATCTCACCACAGATCGACTCCAACAGGCAGATAAGCTGCTCTGGCTGCTTCAAATAATGAAAGGAAGGTGGGATGGTGGAGTCAGAAAGAATGGATTTGCAGCAGGACCATCAGGGACAGACACCACGCAGCCAGCTAAGGAAATGGTAACAGCACTCATGGTGGTGCTGTGGGGCTTCTTTGGTACATACCAGAGTGGAAACATTCCTGTTTGGTACTTCTTTTTATAGAGTGAACCAAAGCTTACACTGACTCAAAAGTTGCACATTTATTTCAAAGACCAAGAGAGTTTTTTAATAGGAAATGATATTGTGATATGTAAGTTTTTCTCTAGCAAATACTACTGTCTATGAGTCTTGTACTCATTGAATGAGAAAAGCTTAAACCATTTCCACAATTTTAAGAAAGTATGTTTGTATTACTGTGATTTCTCAGCCACTAAAACTGTTGGAAAGAATGCATTACGTGATAAGCAGGCTTTCTGAAAATCTGCACAACCAAAGAGAACTGTGGACCACTTTCGGTGCAGGATTCGCAACTTTCTAACATTGTTTTTTTTTTTAATTGTGGTTTTAAGTTATTTACAGTATGCTTTTGAGTGTAATGTGGTGAATGTACTTTGTGGAATTGCTTAAAAGTCCCCCTACAACTTCTTGTTGCGTAAGTCTTATTTAATTTACCAGCTGAAGTGACAACACATTTATATTTCTAGCAACAGCTTGGTTGGAGCCAAACACAGATTGAGTTAAACACATTTGGACACACAAACCTCTTGGAGATGTGGGCAGCGGTTAGGTCAACTAGGGCAGTCTGAGTTTAACTGACTAATCGGACATAATGTTTTGTGGGTGGGGTTGTTTGATAACAGCATTTCACTAAAGTGATTTTTTACATTTTTCTGGATTAGATTAATACGTAAATTCATGAGATATTTTCAGTCCTAACTAGGACACTTTGCAGGTTCAGTTATCAAAACCTCAGTATGAATGTAAATCTGTTTCTCTCTATTGTGCACACATACATACCCCAAAACATATGCACACTTATACTTTTTCTCTCACATGCAATGTACAAAAAGATGAAAAGCTTCTTGTTTCTTGTGCATCGACCTTTTGGAAGCATTGCTTCTCTTTTTTTGTTTGTTGCATCCTCTGCACAAAACCAAAGTTGAGTCTTGCCATTTATTTCATACTATGAAAAGTTTGACCTCATATAACTCCAGATCAGTTTCTTTGGGGGCTGTATGTCCAAGTCTGGATGCAATTAATTGATTATGTGGTATCAGGCTGTTTATGCTGATTTAATTATTATCTTCTGACTTATTTTGTCTTCTCCAGTTTGCACAGAGTTTATAAGCAAATACAACAGTGTAATTGTACTTGTGATATGCTTTTCAGTATTTAATAACATGCACATGAATGCAAGTTTTAACAGTCCTCTCTACAAAACAGATTCACTGTGAAGGTGTCTCTCGTGCATCATGTGAGATCAGGAGAGTCACACTACAGATGTCTCAGACACGTTAGTAATTATTTTATTACGTCTACAGCCGATTACGCCACTTCAGGTTTGTACTTGTTCGTTACTTATTGTGCAATAATCAAATAAATGAACGTTTCACACGGATCCTGTTTCTGGAACACATTCTTATATAATGTAACACTGGAGCACTTTCATGCTGTTTAACCTTTAATCTGAAGTGAACTGTTTTAACTTTGACAAATCACTTTAAGCATCAGGGAATCACTGAGTTCTACATTAATTAGTTTAGATTGAGAAATATGTCTGTTTGTGTGTGTATCTATTCAGGCTGATCCAGGACTCTCAGGTTCTCATTAGTTGGACGTATGACTAGATTATTCATTGCATGAGGGAGTAAATTTGGTTCCTGCTTTTGGCTCTTTGTTAAGACTTCACTACTAGCTCGTCACCCTGTATATCTGAGACTTGTGGGTAACAGATGGTCGCAAAAACTGTCCAACTGGGTGAAAATTTATGAGCAAAACTCCCTATTTGGTTCCCTTAACTTTACAGGGATTTGGGGTGACCCAGGTTGGCATTTTTATATGAAATGCATGCATGAGCTTAGAAATGTCAACTCAAATTGGACCTATTTGCATTTAACAAGTTAGTGACATAACACACGTCCACCTGGCGTCATATATAATCCTGAAACTATAGCAAGATCGATCAATACTGACAAGTATGGAAACCATGGACAGTACCGTGTATCAGGAAATTTCTATCATTTTAAATTTACCAAACAATTTTTAAAATAGATAAGGAATTCATTAAACAATGCAAAGAATGAATCATAAGCTGAAGTTGTCAGAGTAGTTACTGAATTATGAGCTCTGCATATGCTTCTCACTGTAGTTCTGTAGACTGCATTTAACCAGCTTAATCACATGGTGAAACAAGGATTCTTTGTGGCAAGCTGCATAACTCAGCTTAAAAGACCTCGCCGATGACATGAAGTGATTTAATGAGGTGACTTTTCCCTTGACATATAAACCTTGGTTTAGTGTCAAGAATGATTCATATAGAGCCACCTGCTGTCAAATTAAAAACACAGCAATCATTCGACACATTTAAAGGTAGGCAACATGGCAGTTCTGAAAACAAATCATACCAGGATCTCTGTAGCAGAACATTGTGGCCCATTGTAGAGTAAAAAAAAACCCACATGAATACACTTTTCAGCATAAATACATAATCATGAAAAGCAGTGCAGCACCTATAGGGATTCTGATAGGGTTTTATACCTAATCACATACATTCTCAGACAAAAGACCATTCCCATCACGGTAAATGTTATATCTTCACACCCGTGGGAAGAATAGATCCTCAATTCCCACCCAGTCAATTAGGGCAACGGTTGACCTGTGTGACCTTTGAGCACTTTGATCTCTTTTCCACTCTCCCATGATGATGAGAGCATAAAAAGCCTTTGAAAATTAACAGTATCATTGTGAACGGCAATAAAAACAAAATGTTTTGTGACTCAGTTTCAGGAAGGAGATGAATAGTATTAATACATTTGTCAAAAATGAAGGATAAATCCTCAGTAGGCTCAATGAGCTTAGTTATTTATCACTTACACCGAGCACTGGCAGAATCCACATCTGATTAACATTCCTGAGGTTTATTAACACTGTATGGTACTGACAGTATATCCACAAATGCTGGAAAGAACAAACAAGTTTTCTGTCTAAAGTTTTTGGGAGTGTTCGCCTTGTTGGATCAAAACTCTGTTTTGGTATTTTTGTTCACATTTGACCCCAAAAATGCAGGAATCCTGAAAAACAGCAACATAGAATGAGGTCTATAATTATTATGGAGCATTAACAAGAAAAAAGGGCTACTTGCCTGCACAGCCACCAGAGGGCAATAAATCATACATGATTCAGACTTCATTCAGACTGAAGTTACTTTCAATGGAGAGAAAAAACTTTTTTTTTCATTAACCATCTCTAAACCTATTAACACACTTGAGGTCCATAAAAAAATACAGCGTGATTAACAGGGTTTTCCTCTTAATATCAATTAATTGCTGGTTTGTATTCAAAACATGATTCATTTCAGTTTGTAAATCATTTAAAATCCATCTGCATTTGGATTATCATGCATGAAAGCAATTCTTCACATGAATGACAAACATTCATTTTAGATCAGGGAATCACAGGGAAGATTGCAAGGCGTTTTCTGTAATATCTCACTCCAAGTGCAAAATATTTGCGACAAGGAAAGTCCCATAAAAGCAAGAGCTAACCTAAACCTTGCGGAAAATAATAAAATTGGAATACATGTAGAAAACAGAAGTAATTATAATGCGGACAGACACAGAGGATGGAAAATATAAACACAAATCAGATTATGTCTCCTCATTGGTGAGTTACGAATACATTGTTCATTTGATCTCAGTTGGAAAAGTTGTTCAAGGTAATTAGGTTATAAGTACAATAGTTTCATCTAGTGTAAAGTCTGCTACAAAACAAGACAGAGAAAAAAAAGTGGATTTTCACAGGTACATGGTAAGGCAGGTTTTCTCCAAAACTTTGCTGACACATCCAAACTTTCCAGAGTTCAGTTTTTTTGAAAACAAACTTTGTAATGCGTTTGAGTCAAACAGGATTTGTGAGGTGATTTTTATTGAGTCGGAGCTTTGAGAGCTCTGTGCTACTTAAAAGAGCTGTGTCACTGTGGTCAGCTGATGTAAGGAGCCCACAAAGCCAGCCAACATCAAAAAGGTAAACATGGTACACTATGTCAAGTATTTCTGTTAAGCTGTGAGGTTTTGGTGCAAAATGCTGTGGTGAGTTGCACCCTGTGTGAGAGGGCTCGTCCTACGGTACACCAAACTACATGTAATATCTTACAAAAGACCTGAAGTCATTTAAATAAGCAGGAATTTGAAGCATTGTTATATAGAGATGATCATTCCCTGTAATTTAAAAAAAGTTTTTGATGTCTCCACATACATCTTGACTGTTCTTTATGTATGTAAATAACTGGAACAGACAATTTGCAATGCCCGATATTTGTTGGTAAAAAACTGATGTAGATTTGAGACTGGTAGAGGGGAATGGATGTCCTTTCAGGTAGAAGCTCAAAAATAATGTATTTGAATACAGCAGCTGCTGATAATCATCTCTTACATGTTTTGTAAAAAATTCAGACGATCCTACTCTGTAGCCTACAGCAGCCTATACTCAGGCCACAGTACCTGGTTGTATCCTATTATACTGAATGATACAGGGTACAGTGCAGTGTAATCTTTTATCTGACATCAGAACCTTAGGGAAGATAAATGTGCAGGGCGTGTATCTAAAGAAAATGTTGTCCTGTGAGTGTGTCCCTGCTGGAGCTGGATGCGTCCTCCTCGGATGTCTCGTACGTATCAAGCCTACCAGAGCACGCTGTGACAGATGCACGTGGCTGGAGTGGCGAACCGTGCTGCGATAGAAATGTGTCGCTCTGAGGAACGTAGGAAGAAAAAGGGCAGTCTGAGGAGGTGTATTTGGTCAACACCTGCAGCTGCTCTGGTTGTAGATTTGCTTCATCGCATACTCTCTGGCATAAAACCGTGACCCTGTGACATGTTTTCATCTTCAGTTGGCTCAGCTGACTCTTCTCCATCATCAGTTTTTCCCTCTCCGTCCTCTGTAAAACACACAGTCAGATTAGCGTGGCTGGAAGCGAGAAACCATCTAATGAAAAAGAAGCTCTAATTTCTTTTACCAGCTTGTTGATTTCACACTGCAAATTATATATGCAGTCTAGTTTTCTCTTGCGGCAGCGCTGTGCTGCGAGGCGGTTTTTGCTGCGCCGCCTCATGTCATGGACGACATCCAGTTGTTCTCTGGTAAAGACATGCTGCTTCAGCAGCTGTTGGAAGTCATTTCGGCTCAGATTAACCATCCAATCCAAAGGGTACGGTAACTGCACCTGAGGAAAGCATAACAGGGAAATATAAGCTCATACGCAAAGATTTAGGTTAACTTATTGCAACTGGCACATGTGCCACAAACTGTTCACAGCAGGTTTGGGACTCACACACTAAGAGAAAAGTCTGGTTTCTGTGCTCAACCTCCGAGTTTAATGAGTGAAATTCAATCAATGTAGGGGTTGTTTAAATGCACAAATGCAAATGCAAGCCATGCAAAAACGGACGGGGTTCAGTTATTTTTTCACCAAGCTGGTAATCATTAACCCGCTGAAATCTGCTGTTGCAAATGTGCGGTAGGAAACGTACACTCACCTGTCTAAAGGAGCTGTATAAATCTTGAAGTGTTTAATCTGGGGCCAATAAAGGAAATGAAATACCCTTAGATTTGTCGGCACACTCACCCTTTATGCTTTCTAATCATGAGAAAGGACATGAGAGATTCCTGAAACCTGTGCAATCATCTTCACTTACTCAGCTGGCTGATCTAGGAATTTTGGCTAAAGCGGACTCTGAACCTATGAGCAGGACGTATAAACATGCTGAAACACACACATATTATCTCTGTCTGGGTGAATAATTAACTTAGCACTATAGCTAACCTATTCTGCATGACTCCAGACACCAATTTGTGCATGATAAAAAGTTCTTAAAGTCTTATCTAACAGAGATATAAATGAGGCAACTACCGGTAAGTTCCCCTCAGTGCTTTCTGACGCAGCCTTTTTCCCCCAGACTAACATGTAGGCCTATTTCTATGGGATATATTTCGGATTCAAAAAGCAGACGTGAAAAAAAAAATTAAAAATCTGAGCAGAACTGCAGATTATCAGCAAACGTCCTTCACAGTTGATCTGCTCACCTGCAGGGCTCTCTCTCTGGTGGAGGACTCGCTGTCTCCCTCCGTTTCTGTCTCTGAGTCCCCATCTTCCCCTGAGTTCACAGAGGAAACCCCCGACAGAGATGCTCCCTCACACTCAGACATTCCCGCTGGCTTCCACTGACACTTTATTTGTTCTAGTTCCTGGAAGAAGGGACAGGTATTTCTGGTGGAGCTGGGGTTGGTATAAAGCTTTGGCCACTCTACAGATGAGCTCTGGGTCCATGTGCCCCCTGTATCGGTGGAACATCCCGCCCCAGGGAAGTTTAGCTGAGACATGCTTTTATCAATGTGTTCAGAAACTTTTGGTACCCTAGTTTCATCTGTTAAAATGGCCGACCCTCCATCTACACAGGCATGATCTGACTCTATTCTCTCAGCTTCTATCAGGGTGTTTTGATAAGTAGAGCCAGTCTCCTTTGCTTTCTTCATGTGGTTGCCGTCATCGTCAGACGGATCGTGCCCCAGTGACCTAGTGATTGCAGAGTCCTTGTCTGTGGCTCTCAGAGGGCAGTGACGCTGAATTAACTCTGATGACATAAGACGACTTGTCTTGGGAATGTTTGCTTCTGAAAAGTTGATTCCAGACGCGTCTGCCATCTCTTCCTCCAGCTTAATAGCGCTGCTCTCCGTTACCTCGTCAGGCCATTTTCCCTCTCTTTTAACTGAATCTCTGTTTGTATTGTTGACTCTCCGTGTGTTCCCACCGTTCTCTCTGCTCATGTCATGTACTTCAGTTTCCAGTGGCTCTTCGGCTGCTCCTTTGCTTTCTGTGTTTGTGTTGGAGGTTGACTTTTCAGGCAATTCAAACAAAGTTTCTGTGTTGTTAGAGCCTGGCATGCAAGGGTGGACCCAGTCATCTCTGGTCCCTGATGTTACTGGACTTTTCAGACTTTTCCGCGGGACGCACGGGTCCTTGCCACAAGCTAGCTGGAACTTGCGATACTTTGGACACTGGACCGCAGGGTCACTCGTCTCTTCGGCTGCAGGTGCGACAGCGTCCGTGCTGTTCTGACTTCCCATTTTGTTGTTCACTGATTTTTTACAGTCCCAAGTCACTTCCTGCTGAGATGATGAGTCAGCAACTGGTTTTACTTCTTTGTCATCCAACAAGACACAATCAGGCTCTGTGTCACAGTTTTCCTCTGACGATCGCCTCTTGCACTTCTTTTTACAGCAGATTTTTCCCATAGAGGGGGCAGAGCTGCTGTTGCTCGAGAAGAACTTCGGGAGGAGAAAATCGAAGCATGCATCGTCCAGGTCTCTGAAACCGAGAACGGAGGCCGATGTTTGTATATCTAGGACGTCGGTTTTTCCAAAGTGGAGTTTGGATGTGTAGGCAAACTTCAGCAAGGGCTCAAAGCCCGCAACTGTCACCTGTAGATACGAGAAATGAGACACATGAGTGAATCTGTCCTCCAGTATGTTCATAGGTATTGCAAAAGTACATTTTAAAGTGACCTTTTATCTACTTTAGATAATTATACATCAGTAAAAGATCATATGTCAATAGAAGATCTGTGTTTCTTAGAGTATAAGTTTGTTGCTTCTATGAGATTCAACCTTTCAGATTAAGGGAAATGAAACAACTACAGTTACTTAAAATAAAAACAAGCTACCAGACTTAGCTTTGTAAAAACAAAAAAAAGATACTAATAATACTAAATAAAAAATTTACATCTCAGATCTTAGTATCTGATGAGTTATAAGTGATTTCCATTCAATAAGGATATTTTGACATCTGCTGTCTTTAGTGACAGCAAATATTTTGATGCTTATTGGTTCAGTCTGGATAGTAAACAAACAGAATTCCCCGACCTATGCAACATGAGCAGTCGCCGAGGAAATAAGCCTTTTAGTTACTTTTTTTCACTTCACTTTCTGCCGTGAGGCAATGGATGTAGGTGCTTTCGTTCTGCATGGCAGCATGAGGTCATGTCTCACCTCTTGTGGCAGACTGATAACAGCTCCTTGATGTGTGAGGGACGAGATCCTTTGAGCGAAGAACTCGCTACAGGAAGCCAGCACCGAGCGGTGGGCTCGAAAACTCTGACCCTCCACCACCACTGTAACATCACACAGCGAGTCCCGGCAACGCTGCTCGTTCAGCCAGCGCAGCACATGGGAGGAATGCACCGTAGACTCAAATGTAAACACAGAGGAGCGCTTGGTCGACAAAGCCATCAGGGATATCTGTATGTGTACAAAACACAAAGAGACACACATGAAACACACAAATTTTTCCGATTCCCCTTAATCACAAACAGTTTGTTTTTTCATGTGACGATTAAAACCATGCCTACCTTACAAAGCAGACTCGGTTCAAGTCCCTTACGGTGTTAAAAAGTCCCAGCTGCCCTGCACACATGGGTATTGCTAAATGGAATGCCGTCCAGCCAGCCTGCGTTTCCCAGAAAGCCTTATCTCAACTCAGCTACAAACTAAAAACTGAGGTTGACTCAGTCATATGGCCCGTGTGTGAGTGTGTGAGAGGGAGGGAGGCATGAAGGGAGTGTATGTGTGTGTGTGTCTGTGTGTCTGTGTGTTGCAACAACTCTGGGTGTAACAGAGCAGCGCTGACTCATGCGCTCTTGCTGATAAAGGATGAGCAAGCAGTTTCCCTGTTCCTTCCAATCCCACCCTTAAATCCGTCTGGAAAACCGACAGACTTTTTCCAGAAAATCCCTTTTTACAACAGGACAAAAATGAAGGGCGAAGGCAGGTAATAAAAAGCAAGAGTTTAATCAGGATTTGGGCTGGCGTTTGTGTCTTGAGATTAAAGGTTGCAGAGAATCCCGCAGTTTATTGCAAGCTCGGAAAGATTTTAGGACCGGCTGGAAAAAAGCGATGAGTGACAACAAACAACCTGTTGCAACAGCAAGCTGTTATGAGGATGTTATATATAAATATATATGTATATATGAAAGAGAGTATTATGATCTACCAGGAGGCATTGTCACATGATTTAGAAGAAGGGAAAAGCCAATAGAGTCAAACTGGCCAATCAGATGACAGTTTCATAATTCCATAATTACTATTTTCGTCAATGAAAAAAACAAAACAAAAGTCACACAGAGAAAAAAAAACACTATCTACTTCCTTTTTCTTTGTAACGCCAGCGGTGTGGACATAACAAACACAACATAACTGGCTTAGAGAAATGAAACTAAGGAACTGAAGCTGGTGTTAAAATAAAATGTCTTTTATTATCAGACAAGGACAATAAGCAACCGTTTATCTTATTGTATAGTTCCCTCTGCAGCTACATCCTACACTACATACACTACCAATCAAAGAAAATATACAACTCTTACATGTATTACAGCAACTACTGTGAAAAACATCCTCATTCCTTTTTTTCTTTTTTTGTTCCTTTTCCTCATATGTTAATGTTAAAATAAAATTCTCAGATGGGATTTAACACTCATCTTTGTGCTGGGAGCAGGAAAAGGGGTTAAACACTCACTAAAGTATGACATTTGGACCACATTGCACCACCTTTGGATCCCTCATGTGAAAGATTAGCGTTGCCACAGGACCTGACACAGATATAAGACCATCTGGTTACGTTCACAGCCACTCACATTTTGTGATTATTTACTGCTCGGTGTTGCAAACAGTGACCAGGAAGGTTCTGAAAGAGCACATGAATATAAAAACAGCACCCAGAAAAGTAGCATTGTGTTACTGCTTGGTAGAATCACAATTAAATCTTCACACTGATGATAAGAGAAGGTCTGTGATTCAAGCAAATGACTCAGGCTTGAGCTCCTCTCAGTGTAATTAGCAGATTGATAGACTGTAAAGATCAAGCACAAGCTGAGCCTTTGTTTCTGGCTGCTGGCCTGGTGTCAGCTTGGAGTCTGGTGGTCTCAGGTTCTGCGAGGTCAGAGGTCACGAGGAGTCTCGCCTTGTTCGACTGGTTAGGCCGAGCCTCTCCAGCTGCTGAGTGCGCTCGCTGTGGACAGTCAGCAGGGTGTGGTTCTCCTCCGTTAGACACCGAAACTCCTCTTCTAGACGAGCAATCTCCACTGCAACCTTCTCATCCTCCACCAGCTCTGCCAGCAACTTACGCCTGCAGAAATCAGCAAGAAGAAGATTTTAGGAGACAATTGTTTTGGTTTCTGTGGCTAGACAAGCTGAAAACTGTCCCTGCATGCACAACGTCCAAAGCAGGGAAATACTCGTCGCACTCACACAGAGGAGCCATACAGAGGAGGAGGACTGCTCATTCCTACAAATGAGCAATTTACAGTGATGACTGTTTCGTGTCTCAAATGTGGGTGGAAACCAAAACAACCATGCAAATAAACTCAGCAGTAGAGAAGGGGACAAGAAATTGCTGACCGCACTGGATCCTCAGTCCTAATGCTAAACTCCCAAGAGTAAGAAAATAAAACCATCTCAGAATTCAA
>JAVQJG010073413.1:0-11510 GCA_036024015.1 Craterocephalus amniculus | reverse complement strand
TATTTTTTTAATAGGACCATCTTTAAAATCGGTTAAATGTCAATAATTAAGTGGAATTGCCCTTTACTCATTTGGCGAATCGGAAGCTGCGAATCGGAAGCTAACTTCAGCCTCGTGCAGCTGCATGAGCTTAGTCAGCAGCAAGACAGGAGACAGAAATGATTATCTGACGCCTGAAATGCGTCCGTTCCATGGATGTATTTGGTCCTTCTCAAGTCCCAGTTCTTCTGTCACGTGACAGTCAGTAGCGCAGGCTGTGTGGCAGCAGCAAGCTCTACGGTTCATTCACAAATCGCTCATATGGATCGATCTTTCATTAATTCGTCATGTGGCAGCTGTGGATCAGCTACGGGGCTGTCGACTGAGAGATGAGCAATGATAAATGATATCTGATGTCCCTTCATTTTATATGGAACACTCCATGTATATTTATTCATGAAATAATAATCAATCAATGCTGTTCATCTTGTAGATGTGTTATTGTGTGTAAGCTATAATGTAAAGGCATTCATTTCCTATACCGCTTAATCCAATTGGGTCGCGGGTGGGCTGGAGCCAATCCCAACTATTTGCAGGCATGAGGCAGAGGGTACACCCTGACAGGTCGCCAGCCTGTTACAGGGCCACATATAGAGGGACAGACAACCACTCACACACACAACCACTCCTAGGGATAATTTTAGAGTGTCCATTTAACCTCACATGCATGTCTTTGGACAGTGGGGGGAAGCCGGAGTACCCGGTGAGAACCCACGCATACACGGGGAGAACATGCAAACTCCACACAGAAAGGCCATGTTTCACTGCTTATGAATCATTATAACCATGAACTTAAAGAAAATAAACAAACAGGAGCAATTAGATACACAGTGACAAGGCATCCCAGTGGGCATCTGATGTCATTTCAACATCAATATGACATCAGACGTTGCTGTTTGTTGTCATGTTGATGTTGAATTTACATCAGATGCCCACTTGGATTTATGTTAGATCAATGTTTTACTAGTGTTTCTAAAAACTAGAACTATTTTAATGGTTAGTTTGTACATATAAAAGCATAACCTGCTGTTCAGCACTATACTGATAAGGTTTTAGATGATTTATTTTTCACTCATGCATGTTTGACACTAAGGACAGCAAAACTGTGATGCCACTAACTCACCCATTAAGTATAACATGATTAACTTTCTCAATAGCACCACAAACTGGTGAGGTTATCTGAAGGAGTTTTTCATAGTAAGATATTTAGAAAAAAATATTCAGCTTGATATTTTAACGCATAATATTAGCCTATGTATAGCAGTTGTAATGTAGGCCTACCAGCACCAGCTCGTTATCAGCTCTATTCAAATGGAAGCTATCTGGCTCCATCCCGAGGTCAAATTGTATAATGCAGAATCAATCCACCACGATTCCACTGAAAATTGACCAATAACCAAGTCTTATGGACATTAGCCTGTGTGGGAGCTCAGATAAATGGATGAATAACATTTAAAAACAATGAGGAAAATGTAAAATTTTAATTAAACATGATTTTGTTATGCATTTTTTATTCTTTAACCCACTTTAAAAAAAAAAAAAAACACTAAAAAGTATGCCTGCCTGCCTTGGGCGCAGGTGTGCATACCTGTTTTGTCGGAGTTTTCCAACGCGGAAGTTTGAGGTTGATGACGTTTACGTCGCTGCACCTATGGTGAGAATAGTAGTTCGGCAGCTTCCTTTCTTTCAGACTGTATGCGCAACTTGGACGAAGTAAGCAAAACACTTGTGGACTTTCGGAACCTAGTGCCCCCTCAGCGGGAATCCTGCGTGATGGCATCCGCGGCACAGACGTACCCAGGCGGCTTCGCGCAGGGAGCCGGGCGCGCGGAGAACCAGCTGAACCATGGCAGCACAGAGAACCTGAGCCCCTCCGCTGTCAATCGAATATTAATGGAGTTTTTGATTTACATGGGACGAACCTTGGTCGTTGTCTACCCCATATACCTGACGGGGTATCTGGGGCTCAGTATCAGCTGGGTGCTGCTGTGTATGTTTATGATCACATGGTGGGAGAAAAACCGACAGTGGAAAGTCGCCCGGATCGGATCTTCCATTGATTTTGTGGAAAACGAGACGAACGTTATCAACACAGAGCTGAAAAGTGCCCTACAAATGGCTACGTGGGTATGTATGGTCCTTCATCGCTCAGTCACAGTAGTGGGGCAGCGTGCGTGCGTGTTTTTGCGCGTGCTTAACTGTATGGTATTTCAATTACTGGTTAATTTTGTCATCTTTAAGTAAACTTCATATGAAGGAAAACTACGTAAAACACCCTGAAACATAGTTAAGCGTGTTGTCATGACAACAGTGTTCAGACTGAGCCTTTAGATACAAGACCCGGGTTTAAACAGCCAAATGTTTTATGTTGCAGCAGGTTTGGCTTCATCCCATGGGGCTGAACCCCACCCACAGGAACAGTGACTCATGGGACCTGAGGAATGTTGACTGTGTACAATGCATGCAATCAGATCAGATTTCTTTCCCTTTTTTGTGCTGGTGACAGTGTCAGAGATAATGACAGATTTTTGCTCGTTTACAACTCGACCTGCAGGACTACATGAAGAATTTGTATCAGCTGTAGTGAGTCTTTTGGGGTTGGTTCTCCCTCATTAGGATATTGCAGAGTTTAGTTTACATGGACAATGGGTGTGCCTATCACATGCTGTTAGAACATGATCCTAAATTTGTGTTGGTCCACAGCTTTGAAGCTGCAGAAAAGTGTTGGTAAGCCTGAAGATAAACATTACCGTGCATGTTCGTGTTCAAAAGGAAATGCAGATCAGATTTCTGGAATGGGAAAATGAAAAACAAAGTCACCTGTATTCAAATATTTGTTTGATCTTTTTACATCAGTATCAATCTTTGCAGCACCTGATGTTTTTAATTTATTTAAATTTTTGGCAGATGCCATAATTTGTAATTTTGTTTGCTTAATTTATTTACACTCCATTACATTTCAATCACCTCCATTCTGCATGCTACTGAGTTTGTTGGATAAAACTGCTTAAGTCTATGTGCTTACAGACCCATTTCTAACTTCAGTATATATTTTCTCCCTAAAGGTGCAGTTCTCTAATGTTGAGAAAGTTCACTGGGTTAACAAGGTAAAGTATTTGTTCATGTTTTTAAAATGATAAAAATAATATATATATTACAATTTGAAAATAATTTTTCTACAATGAAGGAACATAGTGGGGCATTAAACCAGTTAAATATCCAAACCCAACATCATCATTACCACCATTATTAGCATTCTCATCATCATTACACAACATCCGATACTGTAGGCCAGGGATGATCAGCTGCAAACCTCTTCACTCCATGTCCTGCAGGTTTTCCTGCTTCTAAACACCTGATGAAAATTAAATGGATTTCCAAAAAGCTGGTTGCAAAAGTCTCCAAATGAACATTAATTTTAGGTGAATTTGTAGAAGGAAAACCTCTAAACCCTGCAGGACACTGGTCCAGAGCTCTGGTGTTGCTGATCCCTGTGATAGGCTACCATAATTATCTGACCTGAAGGATCACACTTGCAGTGGTTTGCACACATGACTTTATGTCATTTATGTATTATGTATTTATGTATTTAAAAGAATTGAGACCAGTTCTGACCTGCAGACATTTATAGTATCAACTCCAGAGGATTGATTCTCCTGTCCCTATGCCAAAACTCTTCTTTGGATGAGTTTTTTAAAATTCCTTTCATTGTCTAGTTGATGACACGCTTCCAGTGTAACTGTGTGTTGAATCGACGTGTTTTTGCCTTGGTTTTGTTGCGTCCAGATGTTGGAGCAAGCATGGCCTTTCTTTGCGATGTACATGGAGAAGCTGCTGAGGGAAAACATCCAGCCAGCCATCAGGCTCTCCAATACTGCGCTCAAAACCTTCACTTTTACCAAAATCCACTTTGGACACAGAGTGAGTTGACCTAACCCTTTGACTGCTGTTTATATGCCATTCCTTACTTTCATCCTTTTTTTCTTTAATTTGTTTGTTTTATAAAATCAAGCGTATCCATGTGATTCAAGGGAACTTTTATAACCTGAGACAGCTGTATGTGAAGCTATGAGCCTCATTAATTAACAGGGATCTTCTTCCTAATGTGTTCCTCATTCCAGCCTCTGCAGATCACTGGAATCAGAGCGTACACACATGAAGTGGAACAGAGGGAGGTGATTCTGGACTTGAACATAAAGTCAGTTGAAAACATTTTATATTCACTGCTGTTAAATAATTTTTTAAATGTATTTTGGTTTATTTCTTTAGCCTGTTGTACAATCTGAACCTACAGTAGTTGTGAGCCTATAGTCACACAGAGACAAGCTTAGATTTATTGGCTTAAGTTGTAATTGTTTGCGTGTTTTCTCCACATGGAACATCTTGGAGCAGGAAAAAAAACGTTTTTTTAAAAACCATCAAGAAAGAAAAACTCACCTGAAAAAGTCTGACTCAAACTGACGCTATCTGCTAATTAATTGTTGTGTAATTTTTTTGGCTATTATCAAACAAAGCAGTTTGCAGGTTGGGAATCAGAGCCAACCCTCAGGGATTTTGAGGTTTTGAGAAATGAATAAGTACATAAATTGGCATCAAACCGTCTGCTTTTTAATTTGCAGTTATGACAGTGATGTGGACATCGACACTGAAGTGAAGCCGCCAATCACAGCTGGAGTGAAAGGACTTAAAGTGAGCCTTCATTGCTTCTCTTTGCCCTTTTCGGGAGTTTCACTTCATGGCTGCTGTTTTAGTTAAAATTCCGCTTATCTTCCAGTTCCAGGGAGTGCTGAGGGTCATTTTGGAGCCTCTTATTGGGCAAGCACCGCTGGTTGGAGGGGTCACCTTATTTTTCATCCGTCGTCCCGTAAGTCCATAAACATTTTTTTAAAGTGGAATTGTGTGATTTGTCTCATTTCTTATTTCGTCCTTTTCCCCCTCAGACTTTAGAGATCAACTGGACCGGTATGACCAACCTTCTGGACAGCCCTGCCTTTAGGTCAGTTTTCCCAGAAAACCCCTCTGCTTCTTAAAGCACTGATGCCTCCCTGCTACCCTAAACAAACTCATCTGTCCCCTTTCAGTTCACTCTCTGAGGATGCCATCATGGACATCATTGCCTCTCTCATGGTGTTGCCCAACCGCATGTGCATTCCCCTCATTGACCAGGTCAAAGTAGATCAGATGAGGTTCCCACTTCCTCGTGTAAGTGTGAACTACCAAATAGTTTTTTTTTTACCGTGGTTGGATTAGATTTAGATATTGAATCCTAAATTGAACTATTAAGATGTAAATGTCATTTTAACTACATTACAGCTGCTTTGCTCCCTTAGAAAGTTTCAATAGCAGTTTCACGTCATTGGTGTTAACTGACTTTTTTCTGCTACTCAGGGGGTGGTGAGGGTCCACCTGCTGGAGGCCAGAAACCTATTGGCCAAGGACACGTACCTAATGGGCTTAAAGAAAGGCAAATCTGATCCATACACGACTCTCAGAGTCGGTAACAGACATTTCAAAAGCAAAACCATCAAAAATACTTTGGACCCAAAATGGAATGAAGTTTATCAGGTACAGCAACACCGATGCTTAGATTACAGTCGCTGAAGGCATCACTGGCTTTTAGTTTTACATGTTTAGCATAAACTACTCAGCTCATCTTAAACTCTTCTTCCACAAGATCACATATTTAGACATTTTTGACAGCGCTGAGTCTCTGAGCCATGCTGATCCACGTTTCCACCCAACATGACAGTGCTGCTTAGTTTGTTTCTGCCCAGATTTGTCGTAGCCAGTTATAGAAGAAATCTGGACTATGGGTAAAGTTGATATCACCTTAAATTAATTAATAAACCTTGTCTGTGTGTCACAGATCATATGTGTGCAGAAATCAGGTTTTGTTATATTATTCATCATATATATGCAGCAAGTAGACCTTCTGGGCCACAAAAGCCTCGTTTCCACTGAGGAGTACGGGTCGGGTCGGGTCGGGTCGGGTCGGTACGGTCCTGAATGGTCCGGCCTATTCAGAGAAGAGTTTCCACTAAAAGTCGGGCCACCGCCGGCATGCGTAGCTTTTAGCGCGGTGTCATGCTAGCGCGACACCAACACACGTGAAGCTAAAACAACATGAGCTATGTCTCTATAAACGTTTTAATTCCTCACCGCTGCATCAGCTGGTTTTACGTGACTTCAGCTTCAACTGTGGGAGGAAACGTTAAAGCTCCAGAGCCGATCAGACCCTGCTGATGTTTAAAGTCTTTTTTATTGTTTACTTTCCAGCAACGGAGTTTGTGTCGCGCTGCTTGTGAGTTGTTTTGTTTTTGTTTCTGTCCGCGAATCAGTGCCCGGTATTGCATGACGCCAAGAGCTCCGCCCAAACCGTACTGCTCCATTTTTGATGGACCCACAACTGAAGTGGGACCATAAATGGTCCGGAACGGGTCGGTTTAATGGGACGGTTCGACAATGGAAACACTCAAAATAGCGAACCAACCCGTACCAACCCGTACCGACCTGTACCATACCGCTCAGTGGAAACGAGGCAAAAGTGTGATTTTTCCAGTTTGTGGATGTAGTCGGAGTAGTGGAACATCTCCGGTAATTTTCTCAGACTGAGAAAGGGAAAGTTGATATCCTTAATCATCAGAGGTTTTATAGAATTACTCTTTACCTTGGTTTGTCTTGGAGGATGCTACCAGGGTGCCAGTCTTGTGATGCACAAGATAAACCACTGCACGGGCATCTTTAACAAGGCATTTGAAAAATAATTTAAGTTAAATTAAGTTTGTCCCCAAACAACTCAAATCCATTAATCTGTGTGAAAGTCAAAGTTTACAAATTCCCTAATAGTTTTTTTTTTCTTTTCATTTAAGCAGAAATGCTTGTCAGATGTAACACTGATGTTCAATCTATAAAACACAATAGATGTTAAGAAAACAACATTTTATGATTTAGCAAACACTAACGTCCTTTTTTGTTATTATTTGAACCTTCACTCAGTTTGTTGTGCATGAGGCTCCGGGCCAAGAGCTGGAGATGGAGCTGTACGATGAGGACACGGATAAAGATGACTTCCTTGGACGGTAAGATCACACCAAATGCAAATATATAGTAATAAGTCACTCTGAAATGTTATTAACTGAGGACATGCACTTTGGCATTTCACAGCAAAGTCAAACTTTAAAAGAAGGTGATTTCAATGTCGAACATAAATAAAAATAAACTTTTGGTACCACCTTTTTTCAACCTCCAGCTATAATCTTGATTTAGGTGAAGTTAAGGAGGAGAAACAAATCGATAAGGTGAGATTATTAAGCTGCTTTGATTATTCGGAGTATAAATATTTAGATTCATATTACTAACTGAACCTAATAACAGCATGATAAATGGCATCTGAAATGACATTTCCCTCACTCTTGCAGTGGTTTACTCTGGACGAGGTTGAGCACGGTGAAGTTCATCTCAGGCTCCAGTGGCTTTCCCTTCAGGCCGACCCGAGCCTGCTGAGGGAGGTAAAGCAGCCTTAACACATCCATCAATATCAGGAGTTTAATGCCAGACTAACTCTAATTATTACCACCATGTGTGGGACAAAGTTGTATAAACACATCTGTCGCTCTCTTTCAGACTGGCAACAGCTTTGCCTGTGCCATGCTTGCAGTGTATCTGGACAATGCTACAAAATTACCAGTAAGTGGCTTCTAACAGGGAGTGTCATTGTTGGTTTCGCTGATGGTTGATGCAAATGTGCTCTTCTGTTTGTTTCCAGAAAGACCACAGTGAGTTCACGGAGAATCACAAACATGGGAAACCCCCAAAGGAGTCGCGGGTAAGACTGGAGCAGCGCTTATTTGTGTCTTGTGTTGAAACTGACTTTTGTTCTTAGATGTAGTATTATTAGATATTTATTGAAATGTGACAGGACAAACAGACCTCTGAATGTGTGAAACCTAAAGGTGTGTCTTACTGAGGCCATAAGAATTGCTAAACAGTAGTTGAAGTAGAAATACTGTAGTTCCTTTACAACCTTAAAATTGAAATCTTTCATCTGAAGTTATTTTCTTTTTCTATCCATTATTTTTTTTCTTATATTGGTCCTGTTTGTACACAAAACAACTCATCTGGTCACACTATTGTTAGAACCCTTCACAGGTGAGCCTGATTAAAGGGGAACTACTGTCAGATATTCCACATTATTACACAAGGCAGTTTCCACACAGTTTAAGGGGAAAAAATTATCTCAGCAAATACAAAAGTGTTAAATAGTGTAATGCTTTGTGAAATAAATAAAGGGTGTAATTAATGAAGAAACCAAGGGTGCCAAAACTACTGTACAGTAAACGTAACGCTCCATCTCATGCTGCGTACTGTAAATGCCCCAAGATCTCTGGTTTTTATAGATTTAAAGAAGAAAAAAATTAATGGATCGGCCACCATTATCTCATAACCTCAACCTTTTTAAGAACCTGTGGAACCTTCTTAAAAAGGAGATCTAAAATGTTTGGGGCTATATATCTTCACAAAAACATTGGGAAATAATTCTGGTCTCCTTAAAGGAGATACAGGTAGAAACTTCATGGACGTCAGTTGATGGCAGAGTTGTTAAAGAAATGACCAAAAAAACGATGTAAACATAGAACATAAGATATATATAAAAAGATTTTTTTTTAAACCTTGATATAAGTTATGACTTCTGTATTAATATTATCTGCCATTCACTTTGTTTATTTAACAGAAATTTAAAAATCAGCATATTCATAACAATTTGAAACACTTAATATTGAATTTAGATGAGAGAGACTTGAAGCCAGCATCCCTGTGTAATAATGCTCGTTAGCTTGTTCTACATCTAACAGCCTGGTGAGATCAGATACTATCAGCTCGAGCTCCAGGTGCACTTGTCCCTGAGTGAAGCTGGTATTTCCTGTTTGTCTGGTGGTCACTCGATGAGGGCGTGTTGTTGCCATGTTGTGTCCTTCACTCTCTCGTTTGAGACTTGAACAGATCTGAGTATCCCAGCCTGAGAAAGAGTTGCTTCTTTTCATAGTCAAGCACAGAAGTTCACATTTTGGCTACTAAGCTCACAGAGAAGCAGAAAGTATCTCATAAGGAAGCACATTCATTAAGAACTTCTCACAGGAGCCGCTGAGCGCCCTCTGCTGGTTGTCGGCTCAAACTACGCGCAGAGAAACCAGTTTCAGAGCAGGTTTTATTTTCCTGGAATGTTAAAAATGAAACTCGCCTAGCAGAGCCATGCCCTCGAGTAAACATCTGTTTTATATCTAGCGTGGGTTGTCTGCAGTTTGTTACAGAGTGGAATGCACAACCAGTCCCACCTGGAAACCAGTCTGCTTGTTACTCCCAGCATGAGCTTGTGGGCTGTTCTGTAAATGTATTTTTCTGACTGACTCATGTAGCTCAGAAAACCAGTGCAAGGATCACAAAAACTTACAAAAGGGTGATTTACAAAGCAAAGATTTTGACTTCCTTTCTGATGTTACTCTGTTTTTAGCTCACAAAGAAAAATGCAGGTCCCAGCACCTTTGTGGAATTTTCCATTGATCAGGATGTTAAGAAAAGCAAGGTACTGTTCTACTCACTCACAAACGGTTCGTGTGTTTTTTTTGCATTGCAAATGTTTGGTTTCTTTTTTAAAATAGAAATTCTGTGTCTGAGTCCTCAAATCCTTTTAAAGCACTTTGATACGTTTCTTTAATCCTGCATCTTCTGTCCACTTTTCACAGGTGGTGTATGCTTCTATAGACCCAGCTTGGGAGGAGGGCTTCACCTTCTTCGTCCAGAATGTCCAAACACAGCAGCTCACTGTTAAGGTTTGTCCTTTAGTGCGGGACACAACAACAAAGGCTCTTTTTCAGAATAAATGATCACCAGCATTGTGATAATCTTCATCATGTTTTACGTTGTTAATCCAACTGATGTGTGCCTAAGTCTAAGTGAACCTACGTTAAAAAATTTAAATTTTGAGATTTGAGTCCTTAATTTTCCTGCTGCTCCATCATTAAAGGGCCTGGATAGTGAAAGCAGCAATGCTGGAGTGTACTATAGTATGAAAAGACTACAGATCCAATCAGTTAGTTATTCCTTGTACGTGTGTGTGTGTGTGTGTGTGTGTTGCAGGTCAAAGAACACGGGAAGTCGACTGTGCTTGGTGTCCTCACCTTTCCTCTCAGTCGCCTTCTCAGCATCTCCAACATGACGCTGGACGACCGCTTCAAGCTCGAACGCTCTGGAGCAAACAGCCAGATCAAGCTGAAAGCCACACTCAGGGTGGGTGCACAAGTTTGCACACACACACACACACTCCTGTTACACCAAGCAGCCGTGTTTCAGGATCACTAACAGCCGCCATGTTCTCCCATTAGGTTCTTTGTGTGGAAGAACCGCCTCCCAAACCCACCCTCTCTTCTTCCCATCAAGTCCAGCATCAGTCTGTGCCGGCTTCCTCGTCAGCTGCAGTTTCCCCTGGCAGCATCCCTGTCACCTCCTCCCCAATTCAACCCCCCAAATCACTCAACAGCTCAGGTGACATGGCATCCCAGCGCCGTGGCTCCTTCCTGGATTCGGACAGCTTGAGGTCACCGAGCACAGCGCCCATGCGGCGCTTTGACTCTCACAGCCTGCTGTCAGACAACTCCATCGCATCGTCCCGCTTCGACGTCTCAGACGGAGCCTCATACCCGGAGTGAGTCTTTTTCAGACTTTAAACTGATTCTTATTCTGACTTTAAACCTTATTTCAGGTTTAAATAATTCTTATTAATGTGTTTCCACCACTACAGGGCTATCAGGAACCATGAGGGCTCGTTTGGAGAGATCCACCTCACTATAAAATATGCTACTCTAAGGAACAAGCTCATTATCCACGTCAACTCCTGCAGGTTTGTTATAACAATTCACCTTCACTTGTATTTTCTAAAAGTGCCATTACTCACTAAAAATTATACTAAAGCCACTTTCACACTGAAATTAGCGCGTCGATGCGGGTTTTTCAAAGCGGAGTTAACCCGCGATCAATCGGCATTTGGCTCCTTTCCCATCAACAAAAAAACGTGTGTCTGATCCTCTGCTGGCGGCTGCGTTGCTCACAGATGTGAGTCTGGTGATGCAATCAAGCTGCGTTCACGTTAAAGATGTTACCCAGCGCAACAGAAATCTAGGCAAGTAAACAATAATTGTTGGCATTTTTCTGACCTGTGTAGCCTATTTTTAAGTTAAAGTTTTGTATAAATAAAGTAAACAATGTAGAGCAAGTCAGACAGGAGTTATTGTGATTTCTTGTTTTGCACTTTAGTCCGTCCAAACAACTCAGCGGGTGGCGGCCGATTTTCCCACAGAATGTAGGCTCCTGAATGCTCGAAGCAGAGATGTCTTGTTACCTTTGCATGAGAAGCAACTGGCAAGATGTCATGTTGTGGACACGTACCGCCCAAAGTCATCCGTAAATTAGCGGGTCAA
>JAVQJG010073400.1:0-11494 GCA_036024015.1 Craterocephalus amniculus | reverse complement strand
TGTATTACCTCGTTTTGGTTGTGTTTAATGTTTAAAGTGTTTATCATTTGTTTAAAGTAGAAAATAAGACGTGGACGGATTATACACGGACCGTCCTCCGCCGCGATCCACAGTTATTTATTTTCTTGTTTGGCTGGAAATCAATAATCAGACTTCTATGATCTCTTATATTTTCTGTTATAACAACCCATTGCTACACAAGTGGTAACCATGGCTATACAGACACTGTGCTTCGTACTAATTAATATTTCAACATAATGGAACGCTTTCCACTCTACACTTGCAGTAATCTCTACGCTAAAGCCTACCAAGCTTGCCTACCAATATGGAGATGTAAACGCACAGTCACGTGGTTTTGTGACGTAGCTGCAAATCCTCAATAGTTTGATCCAATCACTGATCAGATGCATTAATCAGATTAGAGACTGTATGTGTCAGAACTTTCTTCAGCTAAATAAAGACAAAACTGAAATCATAGATTTTGGAGCCAAAGTTGAAAGATTAAAAGTCTGCTCTCAGCTTCAGACGGGTAAGTTAGAAACCACCAACAGAGCCAGAAACCTGGGTGTAGTCCTAGACTCAGAGCTGAACTTCAGTAGTCACAGTTATGAAATCAGCGTATCATCACCACAGACTGTAAAATGAATGGACACACCCTGAAACCACTTGAGCCATAGTATTCTGATGAGCTGAAGTGTTCCTTCTTTCGCAATCTTGGCACTGTCACGAGTCTTGTGACTGCTGAAAAGCCCAAAAATGGCCGACAAGCAGGCGCGGAGAGGGAGGCTGTTAGCGTGGGGAGGGACGTTTGACACCCATCAACTCCGTGCTATGTGCTAACAAAGCTAACCCAGAGCTAACGGAGGTATAACCAGCCAACGGAGGTAGGGGGGTTAAAGATAAGAAGCACTGTAAACCGGATAAAAACCGGGGGTGGTGCTATGCCAGGCCTTGTTTTCTCGATATCTGGCACCTGTCAATCAAAATTAATTAATGAGGAATTAATAATTAATGAGGATTTTTAGGATTAAATAACTTTAAATGGAAGAGTTATAATTTTTTTTCACTCCTCCCACAGTTATCATGAAGGTAAACCTGACATTTTAATCCTGAAATGTTTTTTTGAACCAGGCTGTAAACACGCTTAATTCTGCTGTAAATTTGGCTTTTTTAACATGGGAGCCAATGGGAAACTGCTCTGTTTTGCAGCCATCACCTAGCGGATGAGGAGGGTACTGCTATTTTTTGCAATTCCACAAAGGCATTACTTTTTCTAGCGGGAGTGTGCCGCTTGATCATCACTTAAAGAAGATATTGAGGATCAAAGGACTAATGTCTCCACAGGATTTAGAAAAAAATGTATTCATCATTTATCTTTAGTAGACTGGATTACTGTAACGCTGTGCTTTCTGGTCTACCTAAAAAGTCCATCAGATAGCTGTAGTTAGTCCACAATGCTGCTGCTCCAGTCCTCACTAGGACCAGGAAAGTGTATAACACCAGTCCTCTGATCTTTACACTGGCTTCCTGTTTGTCAAAGAATCATTGTCAAAATCCTGCTGTTAGTTTACAAAGCACTGAATGGTTTAGGGCCAAAATATATTCAGGAACTTCTGGTTCGTTATGAACCAACCAGATCCCTCAGGTCATCAGGTTCAGGTCTACTTTCAGTTCCCAGAGTCAGAACTACACAGAGAGGCAGCAAGTTTTTATGCTCCTCACATGTAGAACAGACTCACAGAAAGCTGCAGGGCTATAGAGGCTCTCAGCAGTTTTAAATAAAGATTAAAAAAGGTTCCCATTTTCTGATATCAAAACATCTGTTAATTTCTCACTCTATAACTTTAATTTCTTACCTTTCATCTTATTCTTTCTGAGCTTTTTGCTGTCTTTGTTGAATCTATTTTAATTCTTTTTAAAGTTTGTTTTTAATGTTTTTTTAAATGCTTTTTCTGCACCACGCTGTAATGCTTTCAATGTTTTATGTAAAGCACTTTGAATTGTCTTGTACGTGAATTGTGCTACAGATAAACGTGCCTTGCCTTTCCAATTTCCATACCTCAACAGTTTATTACCATTTCATAGGTCAAATTATTGTGAAACAGAATGTTTCCACCAGGGGAAACAAGACAGGTATCAGAATGTATATAACCAACCTGATCTCAGAAATGTTAGGTTGATTTTCACAATACATGGATACATCTGATTGGAATGCATCTTAGAGAGGCTTGTACACATCTTCAGGTAGGAGCAAAGTTTACATTGTGCAATGTCAGATAGAGCGTAAACGTCATTTAAAAAGGTTACATACTCCGCATGAACAGAGAACTTTAATTTATTGTTCTTGTGACTGTAAGAATAAAATTAGATCATGATGTTCTCGGGGCCTCTTCTTTTCATATTATTTGGGTAGAACTTTTTTCTTGCATGGCATCAAAGATCAATTGTGATTAATTGGAAATTTGAAGCAAATATAACGCATCTGGCTTCATAAAGAGACAGAGGTCGTTCCCAACAAAACCCCTGGGGGTTTCTTGTGTAGTAAGAAATACACCAGAACAAATTTCAGTCTTATTCTTGCCAGCTTGAGACAAGAACAAAGTTCTCTATGTTCTAGTCCTTCAACAGTGTTGCGTCTAATGTTATCAGAAGATCTGTGCTTATACAGGATCTTGCATTAAAACATCACGAGGGTCAACAACAATTACGCTGTCAAAAATCTCTGCTCGTCTGAGCTTTGCATTCACAAATGTCTACATACTCACTTTATTGGTTTAAATAGTTTTGTAACACAAATATCTAATCATCCAATCACATGGCTGCAACTCAATGCATTTAGGCATGTAGACATGATAAAGAAGACTTTCTAAAGTTCAAAGTGAGCATCAGAATAAGGAAGAAGGGGGATTTAAGTAGCTTTGAACGTGGCATGGTTGTTGGTGCCAGACAAGCGGATCTAAGTATTACAGAAACTACTGTTCTCCTAGGATTTTCACACACAATCATCTCAAACTTCTTCAACATGACAATGAGTTCACTGTACTCCAGTGGCATCCACAGTCATCTCCAAATCCAATAGAGTAGAGCAGCTTAGGGATGTGGTGTCACTGGAGATTCTCATCATTGATGCGCAGCTGAGAAATCTGCAGCAACTGTGACGCTATCATGTCAATATGGAGCAAAAGCTCTGAGAAATGTTTCAACATATAAAGCAATCATCATTTAGGTCTCATGTGAGGTTATTTGTAAATTTTCATTTAATTAGACATGGTTTGGTTTTACCTTGAAATTAACTGGATATAGTATTGCTTTGTTACATATATTGTTGCATTCAATGTCTCACTTTGTAAAGCAAACAAGAACATGAATTGGATATTTCTGCCAAAATGTAAATTATTTATTGACATAAAGCCCAGCGACAAACATTTTTCCAGCTGGCTCAGAGGTTTAATCCTCCAACGTTTCATTTTAAGCTCAACTTCATTTTTATGATGGCTCATTCTCAGCAACTAAACGTTTTGGCTGACCGGTGGACTAATGTAGGTGCGTTCAGTTATTCTTACTTATCAATATAGAGTCCATACATATAACAGTTCAGGTGTATAATTATTTATAAACTAATACATCCCACCTACTGAGCTCCTCAGCTTATGATTGAAAAGTGTTTTTGAGTTGCACTTTAAAGTCAAATGACTGAATCATAGAAAATGATGATAAACCTCAAAAAGAGCCTGAGGAGCATTTCATGAAGAATCTCATATGGTTACTCCTCCCTTAGCATCTTCCTCTCTTGTATCCACCTCTTCCTCGTCATCTACTCGTCCTCTCAGCCCTTTCTGACTGATGAACATTTGTTCCCTTGTCACATCATTGCCACCCTTCCCTCATCTTCTCTCTCGGCTGTGTCCCTTCCTCAGCCTCCAAAACCATCCTCCCTTCTCCTCTCACTCTTTTAATGACTTTAAATGACTTCAGGGGAAGTTATTTGGAGTTCAGGTAGAGTTCAGATGCAGACCTGGTACCCTCTCTCTTTTCTCCTCGTCTAAGCCGACACAGGAAAGTCTCCCCTGCCTTCCTCTTGACACGGGATCAGTCTCGGAGCTCAAAGCTCCCAGAATGGCAGTGGTAATTCAGTCCCATGTGGCCTGGACTTTGTGTTTGATCAAGTGGGCTACTGTGTCTACGTTTGACATTGGGATCCCTGTGTTTAATAGAATTTTCTCCTCCTTTTAAGTACTGATAGAAAATGAGACGATGGGCCCCTGTACAAAATTTAAAAGACTCTCTACCTCCAACATGGAAATAAGACGATGGTGTAGCTCTGGCTTTGTTTTGTATCTCTATTAATCATTGGTGGTTGCATTTGTAGTTGTTTTTAAAAAAATAGTTATTTTCACTCTCTTAAGCTGTTTTTAGTCATTATTTGCATGAAACCATCTAATCTCTTTTTAATTTCTACAGTCCTTTTCACTCTCGGAATTGTTATTGTAGTTGTTTTACATGCATAATTGCTGTTTTGTGTCTTTAAAGTTGTTCTGAACGCCGGTAGCATGCTTGTCTTTCTGTTGTAACTCAAAGAGATGCTTTGATTCTCTTTGTAGTTTCTGTTTTACTGTGTTGTTTTTTCTGCTGATCTTGGTGGTTGTTTTGTGTCTTTTATAGAAACAGGTGGATCAGAAATCTTAAAGTTCTGCTGTTATTTACTTTGTTGGCGATGGAGATGAAGACAGTTTTTTGAACTTCTTTACAAAGCTTATTGTCACATTAAATCTACATGGAGACTCTTTTACTGCAGTTTTTTTCAAGTAAAGCATGTTTTGTTTTCTTAAATCGGAAAGAATGTAACATCTGGGTTTGTTTTTACACAAAATAAATATTTCATAAAGTTATTTGTCTATTCAGAAAAATATTGTGTGGTGGCAAAAATATGGCTGCTGCCATGTATGTGAACCCATGGCAATTAGATATAAATGGCTCATTCTGACAGAATAAAAACATTAGAGTTATCCTAGTAAAATGAAAATATACCAATTAAAACAAAGTTTTTAATGATGTGTTACATTTTTCTGTGATTGACCTTTGATTTAGTTACACTGCTCCTTTAATGTATGATTATCGAGCATCTGGGGCTAACGAGACAGCCAAGTCAGACACATGGAGGGATGAATTAAAAATAGACATTTCAAACAATGATTGGGTCACAACATGCAATCAGGCAAAATCCTAAACATATAACACCCTTTTAAAAAGACTTTAATACAGTTGGTTAACATGGACCTACATTACCCCTCACAAACTTGCCAAATGTGAGAATGATATACCTGATAGATGTTTCAGATGTAATGAAGCAAAAGGTGCATCTACAACTTTTTATTAGAGGAAAGTGACTAATGACATTCAGAAGATTCTGTCAGTAAGAATTTTTCTAGTCCCCAGTATGACACTTTGTATCCACCAGATTTTAACCTGAGATTGCATTTATTAACTTTGGTCTGTTATAGGCAAAGTGTCCAATATGAGCTTGGATCATATATAAGGCAAAGTGTATGTCAATGGGTAAAATCAGACAAAAAATAAGCAAAACTAACTGGCAAGAAAATTGCAAACCTTTCAGGGGCTTTATAAATTGGAAAATTCTGACTTATTTATTTTTTGCTAAGGTATCATGAATTTGTTTTGGGTCAACTTTTTATTATGACTTATGCTTCTTTACTACAAGTATAAGAGATAGAGTATGTGTATTGTTACATATGTATTTCACAGAGCCATTTGCTAGATTATACTGATATCTTACTTGTTTTACAGTGTAACATATAATTGATAAAAGGCTCCAAGTCACCGGTGGGTTTTTCCCTTCTTTTTTTAAAACTGAATTATAGTGGCTGGCCTACTAGGCAGTACAAATTAACCTTTATTTTTGCTCTTAAGGTCAGCCATGCAGGCCGTAACACCGTAATTGTTCAAATGGAAACAAATAAACCTGAGGATTAATTTTTGATGATTCACTCAGACAGCATCAGGTCACCCACCAGCCCACTGACAAAGACTGACACCAGTATGTAAACCAGTCAGTGTCAAGTTCAGTCAGAGACAGATAACAAGTGATGACAACATGATGACAGCAAGCAAACGTACCTGTGAGCGACTTTGAGTGAAATGAATACACATCTCGCAGATGCACCGAAAAGAAATTCAGCGAGAAGCAAACAGAAAAGACATTTGGGACAGTCTGAGTTTTAACTGAGCTCTTTGACTGTCCAGCTTAATGATTAAAGTTACAGCAGCTGGTCCGGGAGACCCTTAACCTTTAGGATTAGTAGACTTATGCTCAATGTTTGGGTTGCAGACTACTTTATTTTCTGGGTTTATCCATGCTTTCAAAGGAAAAAGCAGAACCTGCAAATCATGGCACAGTTTAGTAATAAGATAATGAAATTTTATTAGAGCAAAGTGCTGACATGGGGGCCTAACACACTGTACATATGCATAACATGATCTGTTGCTCAGTGGAACAACTTGACAATGGATGAAGTCATGTGTGTAATTGAAGATCCAGCTTTTCAGCAGCTTTTTTGACATCTTTAGGCAAAGCTCACCCTTGCCTCCTAGTGGTCAATGGAGTGGTTGCACCTCTTGAGATGAGTTCCTCCTGATGAGAGTTGTGTGTTTGCATGTGTCAATGTGGGTGCACGGCTGCCAAGAACTTGTCCGTCCAGTCCACAAGCGTCCTGTAATCTCCCTGACACGCGCCAGGCCCCCAGTGACTCTGTTATTAGAGCCATTAGACGGTCTGGGATGAGGCTGAATTTTCATTAGCTGGGGTGAATGTGTGCTTGCACACGTGTGTGTGTGTGATGAGTATGTAATCTGTTTGACACCAGCCAGCCAAGAGGGAGACACACTGGAGGGGTGATGGGTAATAATTCCACGTCCACAGCATAGAGAGCAAACTAAAACGGTTTAAGGGGAGCAGTGCTTCAATTGTTTCATCGTTGCCGTTTGGTAAATTACAACACTGATGGGTAATAATGTGGCCTCTGCACCTAAGTGCACCAGCTTTACCAGTTAGGTTTCTGAACCCGCCAGTCTGACCGCTAAAGGTAAACTCAAGCCAACTTTACTCAACACATTTCCTATTCAAGTCAGGCCTCCAATTCCACAACATTCTCTTCTCTCTCAGCCATATCGCCCCATTCCATACTCATTTGTTGCCGTTCTATCATATCACAGTGCATTTCCCAACCAATAAACGGAGCCACTCTTCTGTAGAAATGTATTTATCTTTCACATAAACTTCTCTCTGGCTCCACTGGTCTCTCTCCAGTAGCTCTCGCTGGCACTTAATTTCTATTAATGGTTCCGCAACTGGCGCTCCAATCCAATCCACTGTAGTGGTGAGCAGGGAGCGCACATGAAGAAATATGCATAAGCAATTATCCTCTGTAATGTGCATGCCCCTATCCACTAATGCATTTGTGCTCATGTGTGTCAGTGTGCGTTGTGTGCATGCATACGTAGATTCTCATGCAGGGGCCGGTGTTGTAAGTTGAAAAGTCCATATGAGTTTGAATTTTTGTCAGGTTGGATTATTGTTAATAGTGCGGTAGCTTTCTGGATTAACAAACAGAAGGATGTGTTGCAGCCTTGTATGGGAACACACACAGACACCTGGCGTCTATCTGCGCTGTGCAGCAGCAAATGAGGCCATGATAATAATCACCATCAGCTTTGTCTGCTGAGTAGCTTGTAAAACCGTGTCTTTTTACCAACCGATAGCAACAGTGTTTCTGTTGCTGAACCATTGTTCTCCAAGAGTCCTCCAATAACTGCTTAGCTGTCAGCTGGTTATAGATTTAACACAGCTCACTGGGACAGTGACAGGAGGCCAATAACAGGCTCCTGGGCTTGTAAAGCCTCCATCTGCAGTGGAAACACAGAGCAAATAAACCCTGAGGAGCGGACACACATGCACAAACCTATTAGAGCTGCTGTAATGACACTGTGGAGTGTGTTCGCGCACACCAAGGTGTGTTAAAGTTTTATAGTGTGAGGTCAGTGATGAGGTGGGCTCAGATATGATGGGATGAGGCCTAATAGGGTGTTTTATAGATACTGTGTGTGTGCGATTACGTCTGTATGTGTGATGATGACCGTCTTTGTGTGTTTGTGAGAGTATGAGGATAAATATTTCTTATGGATGGTTTCCTTGTGTGTGTCCTGGGCTGTGCAGTGCTATTTCTCTCTCATGCTGTTATGCTTATCAGCCGCCTTCAGATCTCTGCAAATGTTAAATGTTACGGATGGCAGCAGAGCCAGTGCATTGCTCCCTCTCCCTCTAAATATGCCGAGATAGAACACACGCACGCTCACACATGTACCAACCTCCTGACCCTGCCTGATAGGAGGGTTTACCAGCCATTTCTCGCTAGTGGAACTCATCTAGCTTGGAACCTGAATTCCTGACACTCTTTCCACTTGATCAGCTTGTTTCTCTTTTACTAGACCTCTATCAAATTCTGTTGGATCTTAAACAACCACAAAATCCCAAGGACAGCAGAGAAGTTCCCTTTGCTGTTTTTCAGATGGAATGTTAAGAACAGAAATAAGCATTGAAAGTATTAAAAATCAAAAAAAAAAAGAGAAACCCTCTATTGATTCACACATTTCTACACTCACTACAGATATATTTTTTCCTGTGTTTTTTCCATTTTTGAGGAAAACTCGGTGCAAAACTTAGCAAATTGCATCTGAACTGGCAAAGATCAAAATGATCAATGCAGATTCTAGTGTCTTGTTTCTTGCCGTGTTTCTGTACAGGGCAACTACTTCTTCTATGTAAGTAAATCTGCCTCCCTCCACTAAAACAACACATCTTAGATGATTTGTTTCAAACCAATCACTAAGCAGAGATTCATACTGATTTGATACATTTCTATGGATCACTTCAGATGAATGGAATGATGGGAGGAGTTAACATAATAGTTGCTAGATGTTCTCCTATCTGAATCTTTTTTTAAGTTTCTTGCAAATTTGGCATTTTGTGAATAAAACTGTCAGATGTCTCAGTTTAGACATTTGTAATGTTATATATTGTCTGTCTTTCATGAAATATTGGCTTGTGTGATTTTAGTGCCTTTTAGATTTTATGTTGTTCTAATCTGAAAAATGTCCCAACATCTCTGGAATTTGGGTTGTAAAACTTATGTCTATCTCCGGATCTCTGGATGTCTGGTGCAGCTAGTGTTGTTTGGGTTAATGTTAATGTAATCTAATGTTGACACAACTAGCTATACTAAATAACAATCTCAATCAATGTGGGCTACTCTCTTTATTTTGTGATTCTACACATTCTCAATATTTTGTTTCAAACCAATCATTAGGTCCGCATCTAATAATCATTCTATTCAGAGTGAAGTCCTTAGTTTGTCCAGTGCATAAGAGACAGGTAGTCCTTCCTACAGCAAATGTAAGGACTCAAACAGCAGATGTCTTAGTCAGACCAGCAGAAATGGATATGTACTTTTCTGTGTTATTGAACAGTTCTCAACAGAGCCACCACTCCCACCAGACCAAGTGCTGGGAGGGGAAGGTACCAACCATACAGTAATTGTGGGAAAAAAATCACCATAATCATTGTAAAATATTGGAGCACCTTCTTCTCAAGAAATAGTGATTCCACCCTACTGATTCTGGGCAGTAGCCATGCCAAAAAAAATCGCCCAAAACAGCAAAAGCTGTGCAAGCAGCCACTAGCAGTTCTAACATCAGCTCTATACTGACTATTTCCATTATTTTTCCACAAACGTAGTAAAAGAAAACAATCAAATCACTCTCCTTAACTTCCTGCCAATTACAGATCTGAAATGAGACGTGTCAAAGTTCACTGTATTGATTGACAGGTTGGTAATCTGAGCTTCTGACATGTTCAGTGGCACTCTGCAAACATCAGTGTGACAGAATGTTTTTTTTTTCTTGGCTGAACTGTCATGTTTAGAGTGTTACTCTAAACATAGAGTGTTACTCTAAACATGACAGCTACATGTGAACCAATCTGCTATGATATGAATGTAATAGATATAAGCAACATAAAAGTAAAATATTCGCTTCGAGGGAAAAGGTGAATTGGAGCCTTTGAAATTTCATTATAAGGAAATCTGTATCAGTAAGTCCTTGTGACCATGTCTGTGCTCACATAACCAGGTAACATTACCATTAACAAACCATAGAGGTGTACACGGGCCTTCCACCACGAGGGGTTACATGAGGGTGTCGCCCCCTAAAATGAAATGAACCGCCCACTCAAATAAAAAATCCCAATTTTCCACCTCTCATTAAATAACATCTCAAATTACTTTACATGTAGCCTATATTGACTGCTAAAATTTCAAACTGTACAATTACAGTAACTTGGTTGGTGCAAACCAATGGCCAAATTTTACATCAAAGAACCTGTTAAACGTGAATGAGAAGCTAGCTTACCTTTCTCCAGCTTAATTTTTAATACACAGCATGCGAAGCTAGTCAAATATGCGCTTTCAAAATGGACATTGGAAAGTGGATGAAAAAGATGACATTTGAAATTCAATTTGTACCTCTGACCAATCAGCTGGAGTTGACAACACAGAGATGGCAGCTTACCATCAATACAGAGCCCAGTCACATCCCGGCCAACGCCGACAATCTCATTCAGCCGGGCAACCTTGGTAAGGCCACCAGCTCAGCCAGTACTTCTGAAAAAACAACTGTATAAAACTACTGTAATTTAAGGGTCTTGGTACATGAGAGAGACTTTTTATTGTTTTTTATTCTCCATGCAGAAAGTATGGAGGAAGTGATAGTGTATTCACTACCGTACACTACAGTACAAGTCCCAAAAATGCAACATATACATCACATGACATAGAAATTGACTGATGAGCACAAACATAACAGAAAAAATAGTGAAGGATGTTGGACATTCCTGATTCACAACCCACAAAAGTTCATGGAACAAAAGATCCAACTGGCCCCAAAAACATTGTTGTTCGATATATGGCTCAACTGTGCGCCGCCAAACAGTGAATACTGTCACTGTTGGCTACTGACATGTGATGCCCCTTCACTGACTGAACTGGTTCTGGGCAAAGTTTCAAAAGTTGGTCTCAACACAAGCAAAATACTGAGTCAGTGTTACGATGGTGCCAGTGTGACGGCTGGCAAGAGCGGAGGTATGCAGAAGCCGATTCAAAATGGACAACAGAAGGAAGTCCCAGACATCCATTGCTGCACCTAGTGGTCGTACATGCAATTTCATCTGAACACATCTGAGATTGTTTTGATGTCTGCAATCAGCTACACAAATTCCTGAAAAAGTCATCAGTAGCTGCACAATATACAATGGCGGATGTAATGTTCGGCTTGATTTATTTGCTCCACACGGTCCTTTTTGCTCCTGTCATGGTCATAAATGACAGGCTGGGCACAGACGGGCATAATTAGTCTGTCCTCCGTTTGT
>JAVQJG010073396.1:0-11034 GCA_036024015.1 Craterocephalus amniculus | reverse complement strand
AAGATAAAAGTTAGTTGTGCTTTAAAGAGATGCATAATTACCGCAAAAACACCAAACTTTGCATGGTCTAACTATATAGTGTCTGAACTAAGTCATTTCTCCATCGTATTTACCTTCATCCCACTTTGATTAACCATGACGAGGATCTACTGTATCATGTCCTGTACTGTTGTAAATCTCATCCTGAACACATTTTATCTTTTGTGGTTTTGCTCTTGTTAAATCATATTGTCCCAGTTTAATTAAGTAAAAGTAGTGGATTAGTGAAATCTGCCACAGAACATCCAAGCTTGTATTTGACATGTTTAAGGCTGTTAGAAGCGTATGATAAATGCTGGTTGGAGGGGCCATCTATGTAATGTTGCCTGGGGCCCCAGCAGACCTTGGAGTCACCTCTGACCTTCTGTTGGACCTTTCCCTCTTCATGGTGGACTTATTTGCAAACTGCACCTCACTTTTATTCATTTTCTTGAACCACACACCAAGAAGTGCTCAGAAAACACACAAAAACTGTTTTTTGTCTGATTTTTAAGCACAGATGTGTTTCAAAGTTGAGTAAAGATCCAAATTTGAAAAAATTGTTTTGTTTTGCTGTTTTCAAGCTGAACATATTTATAGATTTCCGTTTCTGCAAATGAGCCAAACCCTGGAAAACTGATGGAGTCATAAGCTGCTGATGAATTTCAGAGGGAAAATAATTCCAAGTAAAATCCCCTCACAGGTCCGTTAACTGAAATCATTTCCCAACGTTCAGACTGTTTCCTCCCCCCTCCTCCTCCTCCTCCTCCCATCCTCATTCCCCGCGCTCTGCGCATGTTGGGCTGTTTCTGGGCGTTAGCTGGATCCGACTAACGTCAGCGGCTGAAGAGGAGGTCATCATGATGTTTGCACAAAAGAGGGAGGAGAGGATGAAAGCAGAGGAGGTTATTAACATGAGGGTGAGATAATGAGGTGGAGATGAAAAAGGGCGAAATGTGATGGAGGATGTAAGGAGATCCCTGAGAATGATAAAGAAAAAAACAATGATATGTTTTACAGATGCATAGATGGAAAAATGAGTAAAAATGTGATTAATAATGATACATGTGCTTTACTGTTTGGTATCTCTGACTCTGGTGGGTGCTTACCACCACAGGGGGCTGCAGGGGAATGAAACTCCAGCATCAGAAGTAAATTAGCACAGCAAATCAAGTATGTTATGACAACATGGAAGGATAAAGGATCGTAGATAATAAATAGTATGTCTAATGTGGCGGCAACAAAAAGTTATAGACACTTTACATTCAGCTAATTTCGACTCCCACACGATGCTGATGTCATAATTTACTGCACTGAGACACCTTTTACAGCACTTCATGCAAACCTTGTGCAACTCGTTTCCTGACGCTGTGAGGAAACTGAATACACCCAGGCTTACCGTCAGATCAAAGCTTTTATCGTCACTCAGCGGTATCAGGTGTTGGAGACCAGGTGGGACACGGCATGTAGACGGCCGATGCGATCTTAAAGCAGTTTGCATGACAAGCAAACCACTTCTGGCTCTTTTTACACGCCCTCTGAATGCATTTTACGCTTTTAGAGTCTCATTTCCCGTCACTAGAATAACAGTAAATGAGAAGGGCTTTGGTAGAAATACAAAGAGTTCTCTTCTTTCTACATCACCACATACTAAATTATAGAATCACACAACATTACACAACAAGGCCTGAGTAAAACTGCATTTACTTCCTGTTACTTTTTATGATCCTTCTCTCCTCTTTGTTCTGATTTCCCCAATAACAAACCTGTCAGAAACTAAACTGTCCATCCATCCATCCATCCATCCATCCATCCATCCATCCATCCATCCATCAATCCATCAATCCATCCATCCATCCATCCATCCATCAATCCATCCATCCATCCATCACCCTCAGCAGGATCAGTGGACAGGGAACCGTTGGAGGGCGGTAGTTCGGGGCTGGCAGCATGGTAGATGTCAGTGATGGAGGAACTGGGGTCTGACCTCCACCATGTGTGTGAGATTTACCAGCAAAGGTGGGGCAAAAGGGAACTCCGATGGCCAGCTTGTTTGTAATACCTTGCATGGCGTTGTGCGGGAGCTTTGGGAGCGCGTCTAGCTTCTCCCAGGAGTAGGATGGCGTGGGAATACCTTCTTCTGAGCTGCAGAACAGCATGATGTCGCTGCCTACATCCAGGGTGCCCTGAATTCGACATGCTGGCACCGAGGGGGGCACTGGCAGATGGAAAGAGTGGGTGGTGTTGCATTAAGCAGTTCACAGACCAAAAGCAATGTGTGGATCATCACATGGAAAACTGCATTTTAAAAAAGAAACATTTACAAAATCTGGTATTCTGGAAATGTTCAGAAACATCTGGCTCAATGGTCAAATATAAGACTTATAGAAACACTCTGTGGTGATGTGCGGTCAGTTACCCAACACTGTGAGCCCAATGACGCCGATGTTGCGCCCCCCTCTGTCTGGGAGGTTGTTTACCAGGCACTGGTAGGTCCCAGTGTCAGACAGCTGGGTGTTGTTGATGAAGATGGAGGCACTTGTGCTTGGCATGGTGGCCACAAAGCCCACACGACCATGGAGGTGGTTGGCAAGGCTGAACACCTGGCCACCCTGGTAAATGATCACCTAGGTTGGGAGGCCACAGGAAGGGAATGGAAGGAAAAAAAAAGGAATTAAACCATGGAGGTCAAAGAAAACAAAAACAATCCATTTTTTTCTAATAAAATTGACACATAGATGAATAAATATACTTCTGCTGTTCAAAGACATGGAAAAGACCATACCAAAGGTGTAAGAATGCCGAGAAATTCATCCCAATTGGTTCATTGTTCATTTCCTTTGGTGGTCTTTTACACATCTGTTACACTAGAGGGAGACTTATTTCTACCATGAGTCTACATAAAGCCAGCAGATAGAAGAAACTAATGGAGGGAACTTACTTTTATTTCCCTGGAAGAAACAAACAAACAGACGGACAAACTAAAAATCCTTTTATTTGTGAGTGGTCCCTTTCTGTCTTAATGGGTTGATTTCAGGGGAGAGGGCATCCACTAAAAGTATGCTTTCATAATATTGAGAGGCTCTTCAGATAAAAGCATCCACTAAATGGAATGCATAATTGAAAACATTTCAACTTGGAAGCACATAAACTCCAAAACTCTGATGAATTCAAGAGAAGGAGCGCAGGCAGTCAAATGAATGCGCAGCAAATTCGCCGAGAAATGAAAGCAAAACCCCTCTCTTCATCAATGCACCGGCAACCTGCCTTGTAATAATCACACTTGAGCAGATAAAATGACTCCTCAGGTGGAGGTGATCTTTTGCCAGGTCCAAAATTAAAGCGCAATGAAGGATCAGCTTATTTAAAAGCTCCCCTCTGGCTTCAAACCAGAGCTGAACAGCTCGTTTGTGAGGACAAGCCACATGCAGAACAGCTCTCACCCCTCAGCTGGGCCCACATGAAAGATGAAGGACCCACGCAAACGCAAGGCATGTGCACACAACCGTGTCTCTCGTGCACGCCGAGGCACAAATACGCACACAAACGGCACGGACGGGAATCAGAGGGACTATTCACTTTGCTGAAAAGGGTCCTCATTGAACTGTTCAAAGAAGCAACCACGGAAACAAGCAGCACCAGTGTGTTCTAGTGTGCTTTTATATATGTGTCTGTGTGTATTTGCATCGGAGTGGTGGCTCTGATGAAAGTGTAGGGGTGTGTATGTGACTGGGCCCTCCACTGCTGCCTGACGATTGTAAATTGCGTGGCTGCAATTTCCTGAGTGCAGTGCGCTCGCTTTGTCCTCTTATGTGCAGATGAATAGGCAGCTCCTCAGCTGTGATGAGAGCCTGCGACTGCATCTCTTCTGTGTGTGTGTGTGTGTGTGTGTGTGTGTGTGTGTGTGTGTGTGTGTGTGTTCCAGTGTAAATCCATTTACTAACAAGGAGAATATCAATTTTTGACTTTTGTGTTATCCGTCTGATACAATACCCACTGCTCCATCACTTAGGTTTTTATCCTTGCACATCTCCATCGAGTTTTCTGTCAGCCCGGCTCTTTGTTTCAATCTCGAACATCCAACACCTGTTGTGACCTGACTCTACACTTTTGATGACCTTACAATATAATCTGCACGCTGGTTTAAACTGATCCAATCAATTGTCCATACATGCAACACTTTGTGTCTCCTTTTGTTGATCCATCTATATCTAAATGTACAGTATGCATAAACCACCTTATCCGTCCGCGTGACCCGATTGGCTTTGTGGCTGCACGCATCCAGAAAAGAGGCCATGGCTGCTACTCAAATGGCAGACGGCCCTAAGAACTCTAGCTGGACTAGATGGATGCCCCACTGCTGGCCCATCTGTAAACCTCTGCTTCATCCTTTCACTCCTAAAATCCTACACACAGATACAGACTAAGCATCTGCACAGACTGCCCTACTTCCCGAGTTTTCCATCACTGTACAATACACAACTGGACGCTGATGCAAAAACCATCAGATATTCGCTCACTCTACCAATTGCACGATCATGTGCTACTTCTAGCTGACCCCCGTAAAGAGCCTTTTGGCAGCAGGCAAGGGAGATACTGCCACTGCCTCTGAAAATCCTGGATGAATCTCTAAAACCCCCACAGCTTCAATTTACTGACTTGAAAAGACCACTGTTATCTCTTTCTATCCTTTGAGATGTGTCCTCAACAAATTGACAAACATTCATTATCAATGACCGGTCATACTTTATCTTTTTTTTTTCCAACCTCACAAATTCTTTTCTCAAAGCAAAAACTTACTTAAGTTCTCTTGATAACTGAATTAATTAATCCTGGTCATGCAATTGGTTAACTCTGAAATATTTACAGCAGTATTCTGAGTATTGACTTTCACATAATAAAATATTCTCATTACTGTGTGTATTACTGTATGCACCATCAGCAAGAAGTTGCAGCCTAGATGCTGTATTACATTTAAAAATCACCTTTACAAGTTAATAGCATATTACCATGAATTCCTTGAGCCAACATTACCTCCCCTAACACACCCATTCAAGGTCTTGATTGCATCCATGTCCTTTAGAACACAGAGCATTAGCCTTGCATATTCTCATTCCCGCACAGTGAGTCTTGTTTTTACTGCAGCCTTCCTCGTCTGAGCTGAACTCAGCCTGATCCACTGTTGCCCGATCTTGTGACAGAAACAAGCAACCTCAAATTAGAACCAAGTCACTGTATGAAAAGATTAAACCCAATGAAAACCTTGTTGGGTAAACTCTAGAGCCTAGAGCCTCCGTTGTAAAATATGTTGTAACATAACATAGAAATTCCAGTTTTCAACCAATGATGTTCAATAACAATGTGGTTTGTTGAAAAAAAAGCAAAGAAACAAAAAAGATTAACCAAAGACAAAAAAAGTAAGTATTTTTTTCAAATCTGAATAATCACAAAAGGCGTACTACAAAAAGAATATTATGATGTAGCACAAAACGATAAAGGACTTAAACTATAGGAAACAAGTTGATCAAGTTTTAACATCTGGGTTTGAACATATCATTGAGGATTATTCTTTGGGACAGTTCAAAATGGCTAAAGATGGTGCTAAACATACAACACACAGGTATGTTAATGCAAATGACCCTCCCAAAGTGACCAGAAGACTATTGTTAGCAATCTACTTTTTTTTTATTTTTATGACTGTCAACGTTTTACAATATTACAGTGGAATATTTAATTTATTTTTCTAACCCTTGGTGGCTATGATTAATAATTATTTAACGCATCTTGTTATTTCAAGTCATTAATTCACCGATATGCCACCAAATGATTTTGTTTACACAAAAATATAAATGTAATTTTCATGCCTCTGATAACCTATGTAAAATAGACTGTCCATGATGGTTTATTACATATTAATTCAATAAGTTAAAATAAATTACATCTGCATTTGTATTCATTAAGTAATCCCATTAATCCAGTGAGTTAATGATTAGTTCATGTTGAGCAACAGGAATGAATGGATTATGAGTTTACATGTCAGCTGAGGAAAGACATCCATATCCATGTTTTAGATGTTTCTCTGCTTACATACACTTTGCTCAAATAACTGGTTCATTTGCATGGCTTGTGGAGAACTCCAGGACAAGCTGTTGAGGGGAGCAATTTCATATTTATCATTTGCGTAAGTGTAAAGACATCTGAAACCTGCAGGGCAATGATCCTCAATGTAAAGCACTTTGAATTGTCTTGAACCTGAAAGGTGCTATTTAAATAAACTTGCCTTGCCTCAAGGACTGGGTCTGGACAGCCATTAACTAAGAGGGATTTTTGTACCCTTTATTTCAAAGTGTCATCATCTAAGATTTCCCATGGCCTCAGTAGTAAACAACTGTCCATTTGTGCAGCGCTGTGCTTGTAAGTCTTATCAGATGTAATGGGAGACCTTTGAGTTGCTGGTTGAGGCAGTTCAGAGAATTCCTGTCTGAATGAGGAGGTGATGAAGTGGAACTAGTCCCGTGATTGTTTTGAGCAGAGATGAAGGGGTCACCCTATATACTCCACCATGTTTACTGTCTAAGCTATACACAGTGATAAAATCATGCTCTCTTCAGAAGTCTAAAGGGTACAATGTCACCAAAGGGGAAAGCAATCTGTATGAGTGATCAGTTTAGGGACGTTATCTGAGCTCTGTAACTGGTGGTTGTCAGACTCCATAAGAAGTTCCTTTTATGCCCCACAAGGGAAGATATTAACAAGCTGCCCCTGACCACACACAACAAGATCTCTGCATTTAGCCTGTGAAATGAGAAAAGAATTAATCTTTGTTGATCAATAAAAAGTATCAGATTATGGTATGTGGAGGAGTGTGTGCAAGTCCAGGACACATAGCATGACTTCCTATTACCCCTTAAGCAACCTCAAATAATCAACACGCCACTTTGGACTTAATATGGTTAATTTTCTCTTGCTGTGATTGTCAAAATTTGTTTATTCCATGTTAAGGCCCAGAGAGTACTCCACATTTTTGATGCCATATCCAGACAGATTGTTGGGATCAATCTGATCATCTGAAATACCCTGACAGAAGCTCTCATTTACAGATTAACATCATTCCACTGTGACCTTATTTTCACCAGACAGTCTTTTTGTGTAACATTTTTTTACAATCAAAACTATAAAACCAGATCCTTTTCCAGGACCTGATGAAATCTACAGGATTTTTCCAATCAGAAAATGGTTTGGAAAATGACTCTCTGCAAAAGTTTCACCAGTTCTGCGATGATGAAACTTTTGCAACTTTCTCACATAAACTACCTCAGGTAAGAAGAGAATAAATTCAATTTAGGAATTTCGGGATACCTATAATCAAAAACTGGTAAGCTTACTACACTCAAATTTTGCTAAACATACTGTTTTGATGATTTTATCAACAAATTGGGCTTCAGGAATTAGCATTAGCGACGATGGGAGTGGAGAAAGACCTTTCATTGGAGCATACATAACACTAATACAAAAAAAATAACAGTTTAAAGAGCTATAAAACATAAAACCCTTACATGGATGTTTGTGTGTTTATCTGGATTATCTCACACCTAGCTCCCCATGGGAAAGAGGGCATGACATATGATCACAGCAGCATGACAGACAGATTATAAAACCACGTAAAACAAAATGTGATGATCTGCACACCCAAACACACAGGTACAATCGGCTGAGCCAAGCCAACATGCTGTAATCCGAAGCTCAACCTGTCAGTCAAACACAGTCAACATTGGAATAAATCAATTCTTAAGTTTGCCTCAATAAATATTCAGAGTTGTGTATAATATGGTTGAATAATATATACACAGGATCACCAACTCAATACAAAGGTCATATCTGAGCCCCTCAGTACAATGCAAGTCCAATTAAATAGAGTCCAACACAGTTTTATTATGGAGGTTACATATAATCTGCTGTATTTTTGGATGAAAAGAAGCCATGAGTAGATTGCTAAAGCGGATAAAAAAAAAACAACGCTGGGGAACCCAGAGAATGGGTCGCTGGCCTAAAATCTAACTTTTTATCCCAGAATGACGTGAAAATGAGAATCCAAAGAGCATTCCACTTAAAAAATGGGAATGAAAAGATGCAAAACCATCACAATTACAATTGTTAATTTCAAACGACTAAAATGGGATGTAGTGAGTTATAGATCGTCTATGAAAAGCTTACGTTAACACAAAAAATAAATAAGATCCTTCAACAAGAAACAGGAGTTAGCAACAAACTTACTCTGAAGATGGAAAATGACTCCGAAAACTGACATTAGCGATTAATAAAGACACAAAACTGAACACAAAGCAACTTTTAAAAAACCTAAAATGACTCAAAAAACCAAACCAAACCAAAGTTTAAAATGACAAGCAATGACATACTTTGGTTGTCGTGGAATAACTACGGATCATATGTGTTTGGCTTCTGGATGTTTTCATGTTTTAGTGTTATGTTTATGAAGGTGGAAAAAGTTGGAATAAGACCTTTGCTAATGAAGACGTTTTATTCCAGTCTCTCATCGTTTAAGATTTATTTGGTGCTGCTGGAAGTTTTATGTTTCAGTTTTGTTTTAATTTGTTAACAGTTATTACCTGGTTAGGGTTTGGACCGCAAAAAAATCTTTAGTTCAACTGATCTTTTATGGATTGATTTTGGAGATTGATCAGTAGCAGAAACACAAGATGCCAACACTGTACTGGACTGGACTAGAAAACCATAAAAAATATTGTAGAAATAAATGTTTGTTATTCCTGTTTATGATACAGATACAAATCCCTATGGCTTCCCTTTGCACTAATTACTTCAGAGATCAAGAATCTGAGCATAATGCACAGCAAAAGCACCAGACTGTCACATTTAGACTTGACTCATTAAGTCCCTTACTCTGTTATGTGGAGTCAACCGTGTAAGCTTAAGGCTGTAAAGCATAAGGTGAGGCCTTACACAACCCAGCAATCAAAGCATCAAGGAAACACATAACAGGATTCATTTGGTGAAGAACAAACAATCCTGTTTGCACTACAAAGAAGCTGACAATCCCATGCTTTTACCTTCTGCTGTAGCGGTGCATCATTAAGGACAGACCCATCTGAACATTATTCAACTTCAAGCTCTGAGAGAACAGAGCGGGCTCACAAACTTGCTAAAGTGGGTTGTGCAAGTGTTCTGTTCAGTAATTGTTAATGGCTTTTAGCATCAGCCATAATCATTTATGACACTCTCTCTCTTTCAAATGACCTTGTACTTGTTCTGCCACCCCAAACAGCACTTCATCTCCTCACACACTTTTCAGACAGCTCACTCATTTCATCCACACGAGCTGATGGACGAACTGTCGTTTGCACCACATTTGTTTATTCTTGCGTGCACAGATTGAGCGCCACAGCCTGTGTGGGACCGTGCATTTACAAGTGCAAGTTACCATGTTTAGCTGTATGCATGTCTGCCCCTGGCCCTTGTATGGCCTTTACGTTTGTGTCATTCAGTGTAGTATGAAGGTACAGCATGGGGACACAGAGCATGCGATTCAGCCTGATACATATTTCAGCTCCCTTCATCCCTTAACATCTAAAAAGTCCTGCATATTCATTCATTAGTAAGCGCCTCTGTGTGGTTGTGTCTACTACGTTTTTTAAGGATCTCTGTGTGTGTGTGTGTGTGTGTGTGTGTGTGTTTGACTGAACACAACAGAAAAATTATTTGTCCACAGGTGGGTGCATGGGTAAATCACTGTGCTATGAGCTCAGTTCTGGACATGTGCATAAATTGATGCTTATATTAAGGATGTCACTGTGCATTCTGCATGTTTGTGTGAATTCAGTAAACATACAGCATGCATGTGGATCTGCACATTTTTTGGACCAGCTGACTGTCCGAGGCCAGTTTGTGTGTGAATATGTATTTATGTATGCCAGTAATTTGTGTGTGTGTGTGTGTGTGTGTGTGTGTGTGTGTGTGCGTATGTGTGTTGAGAACAGCTGCGATACAGAGCCTGTCGTGGGCGTGAGTTAATTAGTGCAGAAGATGATTGTGTTATTTGGACGGCCGACCAGCACCGGGGTTCAAAGTGAAGGGAGGCAGGTGAGCTTGTACGGCCTGCAGCTGCATGTAAAACAACTCAAACGGAATCATAGAAGGCCCGCAAGGGGGAGGTAAATTGAGTCAAAGAGGGAGGGAGGCCAGGTGAGCATAACAAGCAGAAAATAAGAGAAACTAAATTAACAGCAAAACATACAGTAGGCCCGCTATTTCTTTTTTTTTTTTTTTGGTGCATATTAAGCTGTTGTGCAGGTTTCGAAACAACCACACATCACTATAACGAGCTTTATGGAGGTCTTTGCTGCACAGTTAATGTGTCCTTTCAAAAGGAGAGCAGTGTAACATATTGCTAGCCTGCAGGTGTCACAACCTATAAGTGGCAACATTCTTTGGAGTAGGACCACACAATTTGCTACGACTGTTGTGCTTAAAAATTTGTGAAACCTATCTTTTTTTTTATATCAGCATAAATAAGGGCAAATGTATCAGATGAATAGTGTCTAAAGAAGCTAATGAGAACCAAATTTAACAAGTGAGGAAGAAATATACATGATTATTGAGTAAAAAGGATCAGATGGTATATATCGGAGGGACACAGCTGAGGTTTGCGAACGGGGCCACACCTTAACCATCTGGCTTCCAGTCAATCAGCAACGTTAGTCTCCTCTCATTTAAACCTGTCCTTCCTTTTTTCATCCCGCCATCTTATCCATTCTCCATCATTCATCCATCCTCCATAATGTACTTAAAGTATCACTCTATCCACTCCTACATCCATCCACCCATCACCATCCATCCGTCCATCTATCTATTGATCGATCTGTCCATCTGTCACCCAACTCTTCTATCTATCTATCCATCCATCCATCCAACCATCCATCCATCCATCCATCCATCCATCCATCCATCCATCCATCCATCCATCCATCCATCCATCCATCC
>JAVQJG010073389.1:0-11067 GCA_036024015.1 Craterocephalus amniculus | reverse complement strand
TGAATGGGTGATTGAAATAAAAGCATGTTTTCCCATAAAATCTAATATTTGTGATCTGTCTTAAAGAAAAAGACAGGAAGATTAAAGAAAATCGATTAAAATCGAAAATTTTACCAATTTTCAGATTTGGTTTTAAAAAATCTGAGATTTTATTTTTTGGCCATATCGCCCAGCCCTAAGTAGACCAGAAGTGAAGGTACATAAACACTCTTCATGCTTCTCAGGATTCCCATGTTTGTATTCCACCTGTTGCTGTAAGGGCAGGAAAGAACTGAGAGTTAAAATTAAGTTTAACCCTGTAAGATAAACTTGTATGAAATAACTTAGATGCTTGGTTTGTCATTAGTTTGTAGCACAAACTTGTTTTACACAATTCTAAGCTATTTTATTTTGAACTCTGCAAGACCATCTCCTGCATTATAAAACCATTAGCCTGAGGGTTCACCACTTGCAGTGTTTGCGATGACCCACAAACGCTGCACTTTTGGACATGAAAACAGCCCAGAAGCTAAATATGTACAAGCTGCTACCCTGTGCTTACACACCTGATCACACAGAGACATTACAAGGCAAAGAGATGATTCCACAGACGGTCTGTTTGTGGCAGATATAGATGTTTTATCAGGCGTTTCACAGTTGGGACACAAGACAAGGTCATAAATAATATCCAACACCTGACAAGATACGCACAGCAGTAGTCTCAACAACGACAGGTGGCATAGAGGGCAAAGCAAAGAGTGAGAGGAAAACTGAGTGAGCCCAGAGAGAAGACAATCAAAAAAGAGTACGTAACGGAGAGACTAACACAATCACTGACCTGTTGTTTGTAAATAAAATGCAACCGTTTGACACCTTGAGCAGAATATATGCATACATAATATTTAAAACTGTGTCACACCTCCTGGAAAACAGGGAGGCAGGAACTTAACCGTGTTTGATCATTGTCCTTAGCAACGAAATAGCCTCACTTCTGCCACCATCAACCATGTCAAACTTGTGGATGTCGGTCGATTCGAAACGTCGGACTTTACGTTGTGTATATGAAGTCAATGTATTTAACCACTTCTAAAAATACACTGAAAAAGCTTTGCTTGCCTGTGCTTGTCTTATTTTTTTTTAAAATCCATGTAAATTTGCGCACAATTCGACTAAACACTAATACTCGATCTAGGCAGTTGTTGTCACTTTGTACAGTACTAAGTTACTGACAATAGTACGAGGCCACTACTAGATATATCAGAGGTTAAACACATCTCGCGTTGACTCTGAGGAATAGTTTCAATTTTCTCTGGGCTGGTACTGACAATCAGCAGGAAAGTATGATATATACTCTCCACACATTGGCTGATGTTTTAAGTCTTTTTCCAAGTACAAATGCATAAAACTGGTAAAGCTTTCCAGATGACTCCATTTTAAGCTAATTCAATACATACATATTTCTATAAGATCATGATACATTTGCTGCTAGTTTAACAGTTTCAAACAGTCCACTTCTGCATGAAGAAGATAAAAACAAGAACAAAAGAACGTCAGCTACAGGTAAGCAGACATAATGTAACACCAATTCCAGTATTGCTTGTGAAATGGCAGACACTGGTGCATCCGTTGCCCAGTCTGTGTGCTCTTGGTCACCAATTTGATTCTTGTATTCAGAGCATATTGGTGGCTAGTCTGCTACCGCTGAAGATGCTGCTTTCTGCTGTTGTGAAATTCTTGGTGTGGACTTACCAACCCTAAAGGCAGACCTAACTTTCTTTTAACCTGCTCAACCAAAAATGACATTCAAGATTTAAAAAAAAGAAAAAGAAATAAGGCCAAAAGAGCGGCATCGGGTTGGAGCTAAAATGTCATCATCTATAGTTACAAAGGTTGGCTTTGATTGGAAGTAATGCTTCTGGTATGTACGGAGGTAACATACAGAACAACACGTCTTTGAGGACAGAGAACTGTGGATGGCTCATACAGTGTCCTCTGTGTCTCTGTGGTCACCTTTACAACAGACTTCCCTGCTTTATAGTCTCTGAAAGATAAAGTTTAAAGAAAAAAAAAAGATAGGAAAAGAAAAAGAAAAAAGTCCTTTGAAACACCAAGGAGGACAAAAAGTACAAACACCAAGTTTCCTAACCACACAGAATACACATACTCAACAACTCTGAAAAATGCCTGCTGAGTTTGGGGAAGTAAAAACATTGACAGCTATAAAGACTACTGAGAGCATACTGTTGTTCACACAGAACGTGGGGATACAACAGGACAACAACGAGAAAGAGAAGGATGTAGAGAGAAGAATGAGAACGAGAGGACGGCTTCACGGGGTCTGCCAAATGATGGTCAAATATTACAAAATATTCTATTAACAATATTCACAAGGATCACGGGCTCACGGCAGATTTGTGTCAGAAATTCTCAGCAAACACCTTGTGCTTTTGAATAACAGAAGTTTGGATTCAAAATAAACTTTTTCTAGTTTCTTTTTTAAAAGAAAATCAGCCATTTGAGGACATTTGGGCTTTAAGAGCCAAAAGGGAATAGAGGAGGGAGATATTCAGAAGACTATAAAAAACAAAAACATCTCTTTTTACTCTGGCAAAACAGGCACGTACAGTATAAAACCTTTGCAGCTGAGAATTTTGGACAGAAATTTGTGCAATGAACCTTTCAGAGTGCCAGCTAGTCAAATATACCATATACTGAGCCATAGACACTTTCAGGAGAATTGAAACCCTCAGTTTTCAATCCACTCAGAGAAACACACACGCCCACACGCACATGCACACACTTCCTTTCGGAAACTCCAAAATTTCGCTATCTAGCAAAAAATTCACATACACTCATTCACAAATGACGCCATCACAGAGACACCAACAGCTTTTCATATTTGAGAAGTTATACTGCAGTGGAATGGTAGTGGACCTGAAAAGGACTGGTGGACCAAAATAACTCTAAATAAAAGGGCAGAATGAATTAGTGGAGAAAAAAGTTTTGATTGAAGGTTTTTTTCATTCCCTTTGAGTTTTCTTTATCTTCTCTCATAACTCCAGCTTTAAAAAAAAGTAAAACTGAAGCATAAATCATAAAAAAGGTGCTTTGTGCACAGTGACACATGACTTCCTCTGGAAACCCACCTCTAACATTTAGAGGCACACTCTCACTTCCTAATCTTAAATATCTTTATCTTTTCCACTCTTTCATTCACATTTGCATACAAACACACGTGTATGCCAACCACTAACATTAGTATGCCAACCACTAACATTAGGACAGTGGATCTAAAAGCTGCCTTCCATCTGTACAAAGTCCATGCTGTTGTGGGACATGGCCAGCAGAGGGCAGGCTCCACCAAGGACTCTGAACGCCCTCTCCTCCATCATTATGAGTCCTCCTCCGTCCCGCAGTCTTTGTCAGAGTCTTTATCTGTCTTTCTGTCAGATGCGCCTGCACTATAGCCTTCACAGTGCGGACACCTTCACAACATTTTGATGAGTGGGACCGGCGGGCAGATGAGCGTCGCCCTCGGGAGTTGTCACTGGCGGTGTCGGGATACTGATGATTGCTGTGGTGATCTGGCTGTTCTGGCAATTCAGAGGTGCTGGCTCATCTACGCGCATGTTCAGACTGGAACGGCTGCAGGAAAGAAGTAAAGAAAACCATGGATTAAGATAATCCCAGAAAAAAAAAAAATTGCTAAAAGGGGGAATGAAGCTTCAGGGGACTGGATTTTTCCCAGACCAGCTGCAGTCAAGTTAGAGTTCCTCTCTGCAGCTTTTTACTAGTAATAACAAGGTCTTGTTTTTGCTGTAACCAGAGAAAAGAGTGAAAAACATGTATGTGGACTAAACTAAATGTAAATGTTTTATTTCCATTTTTATGGAAAAACTTTTTTGAGACAAAATAACTTTGATCATAATCACAAATTGCTAATCGATTAATCAGTATGATGGCAGATTTCAGACTGACAACCGGATACAACTGACACATGAAGACATTCCCCAGAAACAAAACTTCCTCATCTTTCTTTGGGAATCCTGATCTCACCTGGTGTTGAGGGGTTGAATGTGGATGGTGCTGAGCTCCTGCAAGCCTTGTTGGTGTGTGTGCGAGTGTGTCAAAGGCTGCATGTGTGCCGGGGCACTGGCGTTCGGTAAAGGTGTGTGGTGCTTTTTGCTTCGGCGGGTGCAGCATGTCCCTGTCACGCCATCTTGGCTGGAGAGGGAGGGGCTTCGAGAGGGATAATTCTGCAGCGCTGACTCCAGGTAGCTCTGCTGGTAATACTGCTCATCCACAAACTCATGGTTCTTCACAACAAAGACAGAATCACAAATTAGACGGTACAGTTAAATGTTTGTGTTTGTAACCAAGTTCTGTGCAAAGCTTGATTTTCTGCTTCATTTCCTGAGTCAATAGCCGCTCGGAAAATGTTTTGGGTATTCTTCATATTGGCTGAATGGCTTCTTAAAGAAGGTGGAGTCAATACATGTCCGTAAAACAATTAATTACATGACTACTTTTATGAAACTGTACATGCGTGAACAATCAACAGAGAATTCTTATCTCTATTGCTCATGGATGAGAGAAACATTGACCATAAGTAGAGTGAATGTTAAAGTTCACCCGAATGTATAAACCTAAATTAATTCTTTACAGTGGCTTTTTACAGATCTATAGGATGGATCAGAATTTGGTTGCCTGTTGATCTGGACATGCTGGAGTTCGTGTTTGGTTAAGAGAGACATTGCTGCATTAAATATAGGCAGGCATGCATGTATCATAAGGGAAATGGGGTGCATTGGACATTATGCTGCAGTGTACAGAACAGTGAACATGGAACAAGAGTACTGTACTGTGGAAAGATGTCAGTTTTTTTTTCCTAATGAGCTACAACTACTGAGAAAGGCTGGATAGTTGCAGTTTTATGATGTTATAACCATTTGAGGACCCAGGCAGTTGGGTTTTTGGGTCTCTGGGAAATAAAAGCAAAGGTTACAACAGACAAAAAAGCTTGAGCATGTGTAAACTCACAGTGGTTTTCTCCAGACAGTGCAGCAGGTGGTGGTGCTGGCTTTCCAGAAGAGAGGTAGACTTGTTTAACCGCTGCTCATCCTCAGTGGAACTCTGAAGCAAACACACAGACGCACAAATACACACCCATAAAATGATTGTAACACCGCATCGTCTTTCAGGAAGACGCTTGTGTGATGTGGGAGGTTTGCTGCCAGCTGCTGCCTCGGTATCTGAAAGGTTCGTCTTGTATGGAAGTTGCTTGAGTTGAAGCAGGAGACAAAAGGAGGCCAGACAGGTAGAGTTTTAGTCATTTTTGGTAGTTCTGAGCTGAGAACAGACAGCCATGCCAGTCAGACGCAGAGAACATTTACTATTCCAGCCCTTAGAGGCGTTCCGTCTAACATCAGTGGAGCCGGTGTACTGATCTGTGAAGGGAGGGGGGACTTCCAGCCCAGCTCACACCTAATAGATATTCAGATGACATTTTGCCTCTTTGCTTGCTGTTGTAAAGGTTTGCTATAAGCAACTCACTAATGACTTGTTTTCCATATTCCGTATCCTTTAGACCGTGCCCTGTTTATGTGTTTGTGTGTGGGAATTTGCTTAAACAAGAGAATGCTGCTTCTTGTTCTGTGGTTCAGAGACAAAAGTCATTTTCTCTGTGGTGGAGGTGATTCAAGTGAGGAGAAGTAAAGAAACAAGTAAAAATGTAGGAAAACAACAAGAAACATCTAACTGTTGCATGTCGGCCCCCGTGTAAGTAGAATAAGCAGGTGTAGAAAATGGATGAATAGATGGATTTCAGGAGTTAATTTCTGCTGTCAGACTTTGAGGGAGATTTAAAGGCCGTGTAGATAAGAAAAATTCTATAATTAGATCGATGTACAAATAAAACCTATGGAGTAGTTTTAAGTCATACATTTCAATCTAACTTTAATTTAGAAAATACGGTCCACCAAAAACGACTTGTTAGCATTCTGCATAAATATTCTAGGATCTTCCTCTTACGTCTCTTGCAAAATGTTATCAGTGTCCTTGTCAGAATTACAGCTGTGTTTCATTTTTAGACTTTCAATGGGTTGCATCAGTCTTCCCAGCAGAATCAGAAGTTGAGCTGTTTATAGAAACATACACAAAGCCAAAAAAGCACTGCCCTCCTTATCCTGCATGCTGCACAGCGGTGCCGAGAGGCAAGCAAAATGCCATGTTTGGAAGATTTGTAGTCGCAATTTTTTGTTTGTTAAGTGTACGGCAGTGATGTAAGGAGAGACTTCTTTGCTGAGAGGGTACATTCTTGGGCTGATGACTCAGTTTTCCTATACTCAGCTGTGCTCAAGCTGCTTATGTGTAGGTAAAACAGCAAAAGAACACAGGTGTTTAGGACTGAGCTATTTCTGGCCTTCTCTATACAACTGCGAGCCTGTATCAGCAATCTGTCTGGAGGCGGTTATGGTTCGCCACCACGCAGGTGGCCACCATACTGTAGAAACACACTGTTGCTCTGCGTGGTGCTGGTCATATTGTTGAGTGAAAAGCCTCCTTATAATTAAACATTTGACAGCAATTAACTTTTTTATTAAACTTGTACACACTGGCAATAAACCAACCACACAAACAAACAAAAAAAAAGCCTGAAATGAACACAGATACAGGACCTCTGGGAGCTTCTTGTGGTTCTACCATTGAGATATTAGCAGCAGATCGTCTGAGTTCAGTGAGCTAAAGAGTGGGGCTCAGTCCAGGAAGGTTAATAACGGAGGCTGTGAGCAGCCACTAATGGGGTGTGACTGGTCTGGAAGAGTGTTTAGATAAGCAGTATATGTCAAAGTAACATCCATTTGATATTAGAGCTCAAGGTTTACCAGCATCAAAATGTAACATTGGCACTTCTATCCACTTCACCTGTCAGCAAGAAGGGAATGATGAGTGTAGCCTTTAAATTCTAAATTTATTTTAGAAACCGGTGACTCTCAACACGAGTTGTCAGTCGCTGCAGGACTCCAACTCGACTTGTTTTTGTTCAAGTAAAAAGTTTTCCAGAAAAATAATACCCATTGCCAGAATAAATGCTTCCTTGCTCTGAATTATGTATGTAACAGTGGATCCCATCTTAAATAAAACCACATCTGTGAGGGAATTAAGTATCCTATTGCGAACTATACAGCACATATTTCCTGAATGTAAAAAATGTTAATAAAGAAAAATCCCTGTTGGTATATAACTTTAAAAAGCTCTCTTAACACTATCAAAATAATCTTAAAATGCAGAAAAGCTTCAGCAAAGCAGCTTTATCCATTAATATTCACTGTGCTGTATACATGACCCCTTGCTGTAATCAATAAAATTATAAACATGCGTAGAAACTAAAAATAACTAAACCACAAAGTTTTCTTTTCCTCTTTTGGAATGGCTGTAAATTTCCAGCATTATTCACCCATAGCTTGAGCTGCCATTCTGAATGTGTCCTCCCCAGTGCTGTGGAAGACAGATAAAGCAATGGAAACAGAAAATTTGTGAGAATGTGGAGGAAGCACTTGTTTTTGTGATATGTCAGCCCCTGGGCCACTATGGTGCTTGTGAACCACAACATTTTGGTGAGGCAGAGAACATCCTTGAGTTGTGTTTACATTTCCTGCTGCCTCAGCTGGGTGCAGAGATGCTCACATTAAATGTGCCGCTTACCGAGCGAGATCACAGCTAGCTGCTCTGATGAGATGCTAGGATAATTAATGGATGGACAAGCGAGGCTTGTACGCAGCGACTCTGTCACATCAGAGTTCAGCATTTTTGTCTCATTGGTTAAGAAATTGTAAAAAGTAAGTTTGCCGTGTGCTGTTGGGTTATTTGCGGGATGATAAAGCAATGCTTACTGTGAGTTTTAGAGCTTCGTTGAACAGGCCGTTGCGCTTGTTGTGGATGATGGCACTGGAGCTTCCAGTTTTGGATATTCGTATCCTGGCCAAGCGGGCTTTCTGCAAAAAAGGAGGAGAACAGAGATCAGCTGTTAGTGCCTATACCAAACCCTTTATCTGGATGACTGATACTCATCGTGGCACTGCAATGATTTGAGCTCCAGCATTCTTGATATTTTGGTTGTGATCTTATGGATCTTAGCAAACATGGGCTACTGATGCATTCACTCTGATCTCCTGTGATAAATTCACTCTGATCTCCAGATATACTTATGAATGATTTATCGAGACTGCATGATAACACATTCCTTGGGTTGGAAATCAGCTAGACTGGCAGCTTTGAGAGGAGGAGTGTCATTCTGTAACTTGTATAATTTAAATCGCTGGATTTACTTTATTGGGGCCATGTTAGCATTTTTTTTTGTTTACAAAAATTTATTGTGTAAGTGTTAATTGCCAAAGTGCTCTGATGCTAAACTTCACAATGTGAGTATCGGCTTGAATGCAGATTTAGTCTTCAGTCTGGTGTATCATGGCTAGCCCAGTTTCTTGTGTTCTGAAGCTGCCAAAGTTCATGTCCGAGGCAGTCAGCAGGCAGCAACATAGATGAGCTACAAGAAAAAAAATGCTAGGAAGAACCTTGGCTGAATTTTCTATGCATGAGCAGCTTTGATATAGCGTTCGCTTTAATATATGTGATTCCTCATTAGTTTAATGTTTTTTTGTCATTCATCCCGTGCCTTCTAAAGGTGCATGAATCGAATAAATACACGTTAGTATACAGGCCTATGTGAATAGGCTGATCATAACAAACCTTTCACTTTAGTTAGGTATCCGCTTTCACATAGTGTAATCCAAGTCACTGTAAACAGCCAGCCATTTTCCTGTCAATGATGAGTTAGTTGTTAAGCTCGGTACACAGCCTCCCAGTGTGTTTTCTGTTGCTTTTAAACAGAACCGTTGATTCATTGAAGAGAAACTGGTAGAGGGATAATGCAAGCTGTGTAAAAGATGATTTTAGAGACAGCATGCTTATAAGAGGGCGGGTGCACCACTGTGGCTAATTGATGGTGTGGAGGTACAGTATGTTTGCTTATTTCCATTTGCTTATGCATCCACCTTCGTATTCATAGGCAAATTTACATACATATACATGCAAAGCACACACTGTAAAGTGGAAGCAGGAATACCTGCATCAGTAAGAGTATGGTAATTTATGGTAATTCAAGCAACACCCCCTTGTTTCAGTTTCATTTAAAACATGGTAATGTTTGCTGACCCGCAGATAGTTCATGCTGTGATTTAGTAATCTAGGGAGGGCAGATAAACATGAGCGCGAGTGAGCATATACAAACACTAGCACATATAGCTGCTCCCTTGTTATTGTTCGCACTGTAGTTGCCTGTTCTCCAGTATTATTATCTCATCCCTCCTGCTCTCCTTGACAAGTTTCCCTCACTTGCTTCATGCCCTCACACTCCAGGTATATTTCTGCTGGAGCAGTCATACAATCCGGTGGGATAGCCCTTCTCAATGCTTAACCAATAGGACTCTCACTCTGGGGTCACCATGCAAACATCATGTGACTGAAGGTAATGGGGGGGGGTTCTAAGAACATGTCCGGATAGACCAAATCTCCTTTTTGCATTTTTACGCTATATTTCCTGGGCCTCTGAGACTACGACACTTGTGTCTGAGACCCGGAGGCATAACAGCAACATGACATATTGAGCCTGAAGCATCGGTACAAAGAGCTTTTATCATCCCTGACCTACAGATTGTCATATCACTGGTTAAATAGACAAAAGATATCTTGTGAGTTGTGCACTGAAACACAACCAATCATACAGATTCTACAGATCCACCTTTTAAACACACGCTGGGGCTCAAACTGTCAAATAGTCCTTTCATAATGTCTTTTTAATGTCTTTTTCATGGTTGCATATGAAATAGGATAAACAAGACTCACTGACACAAATACACTGGGGATGGTGGTCTTTGTGGCTCAGTCTTGAAGCAGTACTTTACAAAAGATAAATTAATATGTTGATCTATCTTTTGAGTGCAATGAGAGTGATGAAGAACTCCTCATGGTAATTAATGGATACTTCCAACCTGAGAAAATATCCATTCCTACCCTGCTGTTTTCAAATTCTGAACTAAGCGCCTTGAGATGACGTTGTTATGAATTGGCGCTATACAAATAAAGTTGAATTGAATTGAATGGATGAGGCAACTCAATATAATTCCATTCTGAAAAAGAATCTTTAAATATTTAACAATAAAAAAAGCTAAATCCAGGTCTGGAAGTGAGGCAGGGTGCACACTGCAGAGGTTAGTCCATCACAGGACTGCTGACCTGTAGGCATAAAACTCCTTATGCCTGCATTCACTAACTCCACGGTTCCAAACTTAAAACCACCAAATAAACTATTACGTATATTTAGGGCTGTGGGAGGAAGCCACAATGCCCAGAGATAATTGTTGCATACACAGGGAGAAAATGCAAAATCCATCACAGACCCCAGTTAAGGGTTTAACCAGGAACTCTCTTGCTATGAAGCAACAGGGCTAGACTCCACACACCCCTGCAGCCCTAAGCAACCTGTTGTTTCAGTGGACACGCCAATATTTTATAACTATTTATTTAAACCTGTCTGTACAACCGAATGGGGTAATTATGATCTAGATGGAGGAAAAATATCTCGCAAATCTTCATATTAATGATCAGTTTGCATCATTACTCCATTGCATTTTAAGTTTACACAAACTCAGCTTGGCATTCTGGAGTTTCATTTGATGCGCATACCACTAAGCAAAGAAACTTTTCCTCTACTGACCTGGGTGCTCATTTATAAAACTCTGCGTAGGATTCTTACTAAAAGTGGACGTCGTTTGCGTATGCCACAAAATTTTCAGATTTATAAAACCATGCATGCGCACAGGTGCAAGCAATTTTCCCTTTATAAATCACACTCGCCCTGAAAGTTTGCACAGGTGAATTTTGCTGGTAGCCCGCCCCCTTCACGCCCACATTCTACTATAAATGGTCAATGCAAAGCACCTCGTGGACATTTCTGCATATCAATATTCCAGCTGATCTGTGCCATTTAAACCTGAATCATGACAACGAGAAGACGTGAAAGCGCAGTTT
>JAVQJG010073386.1:0-20671 GCA_036024015.1 Craterocephalus amniculus | reverse complement strand
CCAATGCTAAAAAAACTAGCCGCTTTCGTAAACTAAAATGCCCTGAACTCGTACATATGCGCAATCAATGAGTCATTTATTGTAATGAAATTACCCCTTTTACCACATACTATACCACGTAGAAAACCATTTTTCTTAGAAAGATTAAAATAATATTAGGTATAGTTCCTTTAATGAAGAATCGGAGTTAAGGTTAGGCAGAGAAATGCAAAAATTATGTGCTGTCATGTTCATCAGGACTGTGTGGGTTTGGTTTGATGAAATATGGCTGCTTGTTTTGGCAGCTTGAGCAACTGCCGTCAGATTGGTATTTAAGTATTGCTCTTTTTCCAAACAAACGATAACAGAAATTTCTCATCAACCAAATAAGCAAAACTGTTTACATTAGTAGAAAATGATGTGCTTGTGTATGAGCCTAGCAGCATGAGGATTAGGGGGAGGAGTAGTGTAGCAGCATGCTGAGCAAAGTAAAATGAATGACCTATTATAAATCTGATGTGTCTCCTGACGGGAAAAGAAAATCAAAATTGTGAAAATATAAGGGACCTGAGAGAAAATCAACGTTATAAAGTAAGATTATATTAAAATGTTAGCATGTCCCTGCTGTTTTCATAATAAAGTGGAAAGCTGAATCTCCCAGATAGTGCATTGAACATCTTCGTGGGCTGTTTGCACGGACAGATGTTTCTTTGTGTGGTCAGTAAGAGGATGTTCTGATCAGTTTTCTGGGCAAAAGGAGCATGTGGAAGTAACATGTTTACTCCAAAATAAAGCCATCCAAATCCAGAGCAGCAGTAGTAAAATGGCACGGACAAATGTTGGATGGATTCTGCATTCCCTTATTTTTGTTTGTTGGTTTGGAGATCGGCGTGTTTGCACGCAGCTAATAAATCCTGGTCGCCTTGCGTGTTCTCAGAAACAATCTTCAAGATTAATTTAAGCTTCCTCTTGGATTCTGTGGGGCACTGAATCAGACTGGTCAGTTGGATTAGTTCACCACACACTTGGAACAATTAACTCCAAAAATGGGCAGCCATTGACCGCACCAAGGGATTCGTCTCGAATGGAGGAGTTGTTGTAAAAATGGACCCTAAATTATATCTTGTGGGGTGTTTAGGTGAAACCTGAAATTATATGATCGGTATTCATTAACATTTCTTATCACTGCAGCTGGTAGCATTTTAAGGGGTGACAAAATACAGGAAATAAAATGTTTTTAAGAACTATACAATAGGAACTGATCTGAACTTTTTTGATAACACAGAAATAAAGCCATTATATGGTGAGGCAAGCAGAAATAAATCAGTTTGTTATATGACACAACAGTTATCACATAAAGTCTTCAAATAAAGCTGTGGTTCCCAGACTTTTTCTGCAGGGCCCCCTTTTCATCGCCAACAATAATGTCAATAATGATAATAATTAATGATAATTACTATTACATTACCGTTAGTCAAGCCAGGTCTTTTCTTTTTTTGTAATTGAAATTCCTGCTGTTGATTAATCGTCGTTAGCTTATTGGTACTTTGCAGAATTTCATCCATGTTTTGCTAGCAGTACAAAAATGTTTAAATTTTATTTAGCCCCACCCTATCATAATTCTAGGACCCACCGCCTGGTTTGGGAATCAATGAAGCAAAGTAATCAGTAATTTTTACAATCATGAGAAATTGATCATCGAGATTCTGTAGTTTATTTGCGAAAGATCCTGGTTAGGGTTTGTTTGAACCCTTCAAAACAGAAAAAATGCTTATCTGCCTTTTTTTCATCCCTTGGGAGAATAACATGTACAGTAGCTGGGAGATGCTTCGTAGTGAGAGCAATCATCTACTTTTAGGCATTTCATACCTATGCATGAAGCAGAGACGGCACATGTTGTTCCATTAGGATGTTCCAGATGTTCCATTAGGACTGGCAGATATGAAGCAATTTTCATATCTCAAAATGTCTTTCAATGTAATCACAATATACAAAATATATGTCTCGATATAATAATGAGTTCTTAACCATATCAGGGTTAATAAAAGGGAAAAAATCATATCAAGCAGCATCAAGATTTTTAAATGTTCCATATTTTGAGAACAGCGAATGTTGCAGTGGAAAGCTAAAACCTCTAATCACATGTCTGGAGGAGCTCTTGGGAAGCAGACAGAGGTGCTGTTAGGCGCTCGAACCAAAATGCAGCTAACAGCAATTTATCCAACAAGGGAAATTATTTATAATGTGTCAAAATCTTTCTTCATCTATTTCCACGACTGATAAATGAGTTGTAAATATTTAAAATGGAGGACTGCTCTCAGCATGGATATGAGGTCTCAGAAGGGAAGCATACTGTATCTATAATGCCACCGCTGACAAAATGAAATGGTAAAAGTAAGTAAGCTGTATTCATCAGTTAACAGATGTGATTCATATTAATTACAGAGAGAGAATGGGTTGGCCAGGCAGAGCATATGATGGAGCTCGGCAGAGTTACAGTAATCATCAGCTGTAGAAAATGAGCTCAGTCTGATTCTAATGCAAAATTTAAACTGAAGCCAGGAGCACTGCTCAGTGTGCCGGTGGCTGACCAGACTCTGACCTTGCAGCCCAGTGACCCTCATCCTCGCCTCTTTCAAAAGGCCGACTTATTGTCTTTCCCGTGTCTTAAAGTTTAGGGCTTTAAAATGCAATAACCCTCAATAGCACCCTGGCGATGTTTATTTCAATGTCTTGAGTCCAATGCATCAAGCAGAGATATCCTTTTAACCTGATTTTTTCTAGCTTAGAGCCTGTAAAGTGATAAGAAGGAGGACTTCACACTGTTAATCCTCCTTATGTAGGTCGCATGGATAACTCAGCAGCCTTTAATTTGTGAATTGCTTGATGCGGCCAGGCCACTGCTGCCAGTGCTGACTGTCGGTCCCATGCATGGCTCTGTCTGTAAGTCCTGAGTAAATCTGTAACCCCTGGAGACCCATCTAGTAAATCAATCATGAGCGTGAAGAAAAATCAAATTTTTTCACTTTCTGTCAGTTGAGCTATATAGGACAAGTAGTTCAAGCTGGAAATATATGTTGCTTTTTTATTTCTGATTTGTTCTGCTTATCTCATGTCATGTTGTTGAGGAAGAACACCTGCCATAGTCTGGAAGGAAACAATAAATGTAATCATACCCATATCCATAATCTTCAATCAGGTTGTAATGAAAAAAAAAATCAGTGTTGAAATCTGTTTAAATTCAGTGTTTTCTCCACAAAATGTTCACTTTTCCCAAAAAGGGGCTCTTACTGTATGTGGAGCATTTCCCTTTCTTGATTGACAGATATTCCCTTTAACAGGCTGAGATGTATGTTTGCTGTGCAGTCAGTGTAATAGTAAGTAATGTGTCACTCAGCTGTTTTCACCATTTAACATCTCTGATATGTTTATAAGGAAGTACACAGATTTTAGAAATTTCTTGTGAAGTAAACGGAAAACTGGTGATTTGATACATGCGCTTCGTTTCTTTAACACGGTTTTCCAGAGGAGGGTGCTATTGCTCTATTTTTCCACAGAAACAGCAACAACTTTGATCCAAATTTCAAACTTCAATTTGGTCATACAAGCTATGAGAAAGAAAGATGGGTTTACTTCTACATGTATAATAATGAAACACACTGTAAGACAAAATAACAGTGAAAGCAGCTCATGGATGAAAAACAGAAGAGGCATATTATAATTTGATATAATTTCCCTCTATGATTAATACAATATTTTAATAAAATCCATTTATTTAAATTTTTCTAACAGTGCTTACAATTATGATATTTTTGTAACATATTTTGTTTATAAGTATGTTTTGGTAACTTTTACGCTCCTCTGTGAGCCTTTTATCATATTTTGCATTCTAAATGAATAACATTTGGAATCCAGAAAAATAGACAGAAAGTTTCCCTTTAATATATCCATCCATCCATTTTCTGAACCGCTTAATCCAATTGGGTCGCGGGTGTGCTGGAGTCTATCCCAGCTATTAACGGGCGAGAGGCGGGGTTCGCCCTGGACAGGTCACCAGTCTGTCGCAGCCCTTTAATATAATCTTATGATAAATACGATTATATTTTTTCTTCTTCTTCTTCAGCAGTTTTAGTCCTTTCTTTATCATCCTGTGGTCGCATTACAGGTTGTCCATAAAAGGTGACGACATTTCAAACTCTGTATTGTAGCTCTTCTTGATCGATTTGGTACGTAATCAGCTACAGACATTTGTGGATTGATTTTATGGCCCCAGTGTGTTTCACAAAGCTGTAAAGACTCCAGCGCTTCTTGTTACAAAGCAGCAGCTCAATAGCGTCAGTCCTGCCTCTTGTTTAAAGTATCATCGCTCAGCTGTTCACCTTTGCTGCTCGTCTGAATGTTTAAATTAAATGTCACTCTTTGCAAATGGGTGTTTATGGTGGGAGACTACCTCACACTCACCCATGCACACACAGCTTGTTGGTTAATGATGCTCTCAGGCTACAGACACCCCCGCCTCTCTTTCTCTCCCTCTTCCTTATTCACAGCCAGCCAAGCTGACTGGAGCTTTTGACAGCCAATCAGCAGGCTGCATCCCACCGCTGTCATCTGCCTGTGCTGGAGGAAGGGATTGGCTCGTGCGATCTGAGCTTGGAAGGCAGATGAAATGCCAGGTCTGCTCTGCCTCTGGGGATAGCGAGCCTGCCTCATAATGGGAACCAATACTCACTCGACTTGTGGGCAATAACATGTAGATCAACATTAGGAAAACAAAGGGTTCCACCTTTTTTTTTTTCTACTTCTTTTTAAAAAAAAAATCTGTTGCTCTGCTGTGGTGCGGCTTCTTTGTCTACCTTCATGTGGAGAAAGAGACTACTGTTGGGCTCTGTCATTTCCCTATCCTCTTTATCCATCCTCTCTGGAACAGGTTGATCTTTTTCTTTCCTCCTTTGCACTGAAGAGTCACTTTTTGGAATCTTACTCCTCCATGTACGATAACTTGTACCTACATGGATTCGAAGACTCGGAGGCGGTGAGTGGACAGGCATCTGGCACTTGTAAACCATGCTATTCTCTTATGCCTTGGCTGGTTGATCCCTGCAGAAACACTTAGAGGATCTGATCTGATGTCTTGAGGGAGTGGAGCGTCCTCTTTTCTTTTGGGAGTGGAAAGAGCTTGAGGAAGGAGGGTGTGCATGAGTGTGTGCGTCAGCTTGCTCCTTAATCAGTCTAATAGACAGTTTTCTTACTGATGCTGTCTGCCAGATGACACTTTCTCCTCCTGTTGGGGTCTGTAGATGTGAAATCTGTCCATCTCTGTCTCATCTTTACTGGAAAGACCAGCAAATCCAACAGTTATTAACTTGTGCATCAGTCGGATATTTACATGCTGTTTAATCCAGCTGTTAATGCAGGAAGAATGCTTTCATGGTTTAGAAACATTCCCATGTCATTAGAGAAATCCCCCCCTTTTTTTTCTTCTCCAAAAACATCCAGGTGCTGATCCATAGAGAAATAGCTTTTGATGGGGAGGCAGACTAGTTTATTGGCAACCAGAGCTGGCAACGCTGGAATAAAAATGTGTCGGAGCAGCTACAAAATGCTTACAAAGGCAATAAATGTTGGAGCCGCTGCTGGGTTGAGGGGAGGAGGGGAAGAGGGAATGCCACTGAGGCAGAGTCTGTCATAACCCCTTCCGTAACACCACCTGACACACGGGCAGCCTCTTAAAGATTAATAGGGAAAAAAGAATTTTTAGGGCATCATGTCCAGATAAACAGAAATGTTTTAGTTGTTTTGTCTCTGAAAAAGAGCAATTTTAAGTTTTACAAATGCAGCTCCTTTTGCATGTGTGTGCTGTATTTCTGGCCACTCTGTTGGTTTAAAAAAATAAAAAATAAAAATTGCGATGCAAATCTTAAGAGAGCGAGGTAAGTGACACTCAGCAAAGAGCCACCAACCACCCAGTTGTGTTGATTTTTAAAAAGATATTTCTATGGCTTATTGTTCAACTTCCCAATCTAAAAGAAAAAAGAGGTTATGATCTGGCTCTGTGTAACAACCTCCTCTGGGTTCTGAGGTTTATTTTCATTCAGTCACCAGATATTTAGTGAGGTCCAACACAGATGGTGATGAGGCCTGCCTCACAGTCGGGGGTTCCGGATCATCATGAAGGTGTCGGACGAAGTCACAGCTCTCTGCTGCTCATATCAATTCTTTAAAATCAACGTAGGAAAAATGGGTTTTTACTTTTGTAGTACAACAGAAATGACAGAGAAAGACAACGATAGTGTCAGAGACACTTTTTGCCATTTCTAATTAGCCTGGGCATGATGCTTTTTACCTTCAGTTCCATCGCTTAAAACACTTTAAATTACTTGCTAGTTTTTGAAGAGTCATTTATTTTGGTTGATCAATAATTCAAATGATACAGAAAAGTTCTGAATGATTTCAGACTTCAAGAATTTAAAATGAACTACTGGCACGCCCATTTTCCAACCATAAAAACTAGAATTATTCTTCTAGTATCTTCTCTTTAATTATTTAGAATAAAATGGGAAAAGTGCATTTCATGTCAGCCTCGACAAGTTGGACATGCTTAATAAAGGTCTTGGTGAAGATGGCACACACACAAAAAGAACAATTCAGACTAATTAGTTAAACCAAATAAAGTAAAGCTGAAATCATCATGTCTATGGAAGATGAAAGATTTTGTGAATTTACAGGGATTTTAATAAGTGAGGAGGGAAACAAAGGTATTCATTGCATCCCAATTTATCTGACCTGCAGGTTCACCTTTGTGCCCCACTTTGAGTTAATTTCATGGAAGTACACATCTATAAAACTGTATGAGGTCATTATTCCGCAAACTGAAATTGACCTCAATATAAATGATTGAATGTTAAAATTAAACTCAAAGTCAAATCATGCTTTTCTTCCCTTGATGGATTGCATTTGTAGAGAAAGCTCTAAAAGATAAGACCTCCCAGATGAGATTGTCTTATTTCCATTAAAATCCAAACAGGAGCAGTAAATCATTCACAACTTTTATTCCGGTGTCAGTTAGTTAAAAGTCATTGGTATGAACGTCGGTGTTGATATTTACATTGCAAAGCACCTTACCTTCCCAACATGCTTGAAAATCATAAATTACTCACTACAGTACCACACACGCAAATGCATGACTCATCTTTATAGCAGCTGTATGTAGAATACGGTGCCCATTAATTCTGCTGCCCTGGCTGACAGTTATTGTACTACAGCATATATCATATTTTGACATGCTTATAGTGTATTTTGAGTGAAAGTTTCCTATTTGGGCCAAATCCGTAAAGTTTCACCCCCTGACCTCCAAGCTGATGGCTGTGCTGACGGCTTCTTTTGGACGCTCTGTAGAAGGAACACTTTTAGTCTTGCAACCTCGCTCTGATATGCATAAAAGTTAGAGCAAGGAGGAAAGATGGAGATGGAAGACCTGACTGAGCTGTGGCGTCTGCACAGATAAAGCTTGAGTGTGGCACGACAGACTCAAGACCGGCCACTTGACACTCTTAGATAATGACCCACAAACAACTCCTAGTCGTTGTGTATTTGCGTGCGGGTATATGGGTTTGTGATGACAGAGAGGCAGCGCAGGCAGAAAGGGGGGTGAGGCTGGTTTGGTAGAGTTGTTGCTTGTGTGTGTACACATGATAGTCTATTTGGGTATGCTCCAAAGAGCCGTGCACTTTCACTGGCATCATCACTGATTCATGTATTAGTGGTCTCAGAAATGTAAAGTGGCAGATTTGCTCAGCACTTTAACTCTGGTCTTTGTCTTGCTTAGAGCGGTTTTTCATGAGTAATGCCTGCTTTTCTTTTTCTTGTATTCTCTTGAGATTACTGATTAACCAAAAGAGCTAACTGCTAACTAAGATATAGGCCTTTCTATGTTTGTATTTTTTATTTCATTATTTCAGAAAGGTAAAACTTAAAGCTTGGGCTAGTCTGTAGGGGCAAGCACCGTTTTTGCTTCTGTTTTCCTTTCCCTCCAGTCCTCCAGTTATAGATTTAATTTCTAATAAGGCACCAAATAACAGTTATTTGTATCAAGGAAAGACTCCCCTAGCACTCAATGGATCATTAGCATAGATGCCTAGAAGCACTGGCCAGAGGCATTAATTCTCGCTGTCGAGCCTAACAGTTTGATTTCAAAGACCTACAATACAAATCCTGTTACACATTCTGACGTTTACTTTCATTAAATTATTGATGTGTAGTGATAGTGATACTGTATTTTGCCAAGAGGGCTTCCAGATTAAACATAAAGAGTTGTAGTAAAAAGTTGCTTATCATTGTGAGAAACAACACATTATATCCTTTATCTTGACTTTATGAAACAACATAAATGATATAATTTAAACAAATGCAATATTCTCAATGAAACAAGGCCATCTGCAATGTCTTTCAAAATTTGCTCAACCTTTGTCATTGTGGTGTGAAAGTGAGAATGCAAACATGCAAAGCATTTGTTCTGCAGGAAAAGTGGCTGAGGAGAATAATGAGATGAGGTATGGACCGTGCAGAAGGAGAGGAAACTAGTGAACTGGGTGGAATTTAAAGCAATGCATCATGTCTCACTGCAGATCTAAAACCGCCCTTTAAGCATGTTTCCTGCTCCCATGAGCTTTACAACATGTCTTAGTTTGAATGAGTGCTCTACAATATCGAAGGAGTATCTAGAAGGTTGTTTCCACACTGGAGTTGCAGATCAGTTTTATTTTTCTAAAGAGAATGAATTTTATAGCTCAGACCGTGAAAATATATCCATTTGAACTATAAATCCACATAGTTAAGCTTTTTTAAAATCATTTTTCCTCACCTTTTATTTGTCTTCAGAATTTTGGGCAGACACTTGTGCTGAAGTCATGATAAGTTTCTATGAACCTGACAAACTGATATCATGATAGATAAAAATAAGCTGCATTTGGCAGAGAATATGTTTGCTTTGTTTTATACAGACATGCACCATCATGTGTATCATGGCTGCCGCATGTATTTTAGATAGTTTTTTGTATTATTTGCAAAGTTTTGAGGACAGACTCCAAGACGGCCTCCAGGTTGGAGCAGAGATTAGTAAAGCCAAGGTGGAAGCTTTTCAATAGGACAATGTCACTAAGATCACAATAAAATCATTTAAAAAAATTTGATTTAAAGCAAGATAAGTTAAAAGATACTATACAGATTTCATCCATAGGTACATGAGAACAGAAATGTTCTAATTTTGGCTTTAGTCTACAGCGGATGCAGGAGCAATTTCACAGGTTGTCACAGGCCCTGCACAATATTTTCTAGTTATTGCACTTTTCAACTCCTTCAATCTTGCAAATGATTATTCTTCTGCTGTGTTCTCAGTCATGAGTGTTTAGTGTCAGAAGTAATGTGCATGTTAAGAATACATATTCAGACAGTTAAAAACATACACATGGTTAAGGGTTACATATTTTACTATCCAGAGTCTCATCGTATCACATGAATGCCGCTATACAGAAAACAGCCAATGGATATGTTCCCTTCTTACAATTTACGAACAAGCGTCCACATGTGCAAAAATTCTGTCTGATATGGGCTAGAAAACAGGCTGGCTTTTCTTCATTCCTAAAAAGTGGCCACTTCAGAGACATTTTTAACAGATTTAAGCTGAAGTGTTAAAATATGCACAATCAACAACAAAGAAGCAGCCATCAGCTTGTGACTGCTTTGATAATTTACCACACATACGCTTCCTACCACAAGCCTCACAAATTATGAAGCACATTCAAGCACATTTGGAATATACCTTTAACTATCATGCTCCAGCAGTGGAGTGGTGACATGCTGAATCCACAGGAGCTGCTAGAGCAAAACGAGACAGAAATACAATCGTGTACTTACAGTAGAATACATATCTTGAAACATGCTGTATGTATGACTCAGGACATGCCCTGTGAAATGGCACACGTCAGTACTGATGTAAAGGTTTCTGTGTAGAGAATCTTATTGGTTTGTACATGAAGAGATTCATGCCCTTATAGATGTTGAAAGCACTTCATTGCTCATAAGCCAAACTCTGGCCTCTTTCACATTTGGATGGCACACTGACACTTATTACGCTCAGTCCTGGAGCTGCCATTCTCTCATTGCTTTCCAGGGCTGAGAAACCATAATTCACAGCTATGTGTTTCAGCTCTGGGTGTCATGTGACAGCGACAAACACAACAAACAACCGGCAACTTTATTGAACTTATTTTCACATCTAGAATAGGAGCGAAAAGAGGGATAAATGTGTTAGTGGGTAAATATGTATGTGTGTGTGTGGACGTGCGTGCTTGTGTAACTGAATGAGAGGAAGGTTGCAGGAAAACTTGCGTTTTTATAATGTAATGTGTGAAGTTTTTTATGCATTAAATCTTTAAAAAACATTCTGTTGCCAAAACGCATGAAAAGCGCTTTATAAATTAATGAAGTTTGAAGTTTGATGTTTTGGATGAACCATAGTTGATTCAGCAAAGGGACATAAAAGGAAATTATTGGAGGAAGTGAGGGAAAGATAAAAGGTGACAGGGCAAGAAGAAAGACAAGAGTCAACATTAGACACGGAAGAGAAATATATAAGACAGATACTGAATTGACCATCATTAGAGGGCACCAAAGTGCGAAAATGTGCAAAAGTTCAGTAACATTAGATGAATCATAAGAAGGCTGAGTGTGGTACAGAATATGGAAATACATAACAAAACACTAAAACAAAGACAAGATGAATACCATAAAAATCACTATTCATGGCAGTTGTTAGTTCACTAAGTTAAAGCACTTTGAATTGTCTTGTACCTGAAAATGTGCTATACAAATAAACTTGCCTTGCCTTGCCTAAAATCATCAAATCTGACACAGATATTGCATTGAAAATGGGAAATAAAGCTAAACTAACATCAGCTAGTTTATATTTAAAAAAAGTGTCAAACAGTAAATTTGGTATACAGTTGAATGTTATATCTGGAAGCTGGTTCTGTTTGGCAGCTACAGCTCAAAGAAGACATTTCATCTGTCTCCACTCCGTCAACATGACCTTATGTGGTTGCATGATTGAGAAATTAGGTCTAGTTGTTTGAATGCATAGATTATGGGATTGTTTTGTGAGGACAAAAATAAAAGTATTGTTTAAAACAATGATTCAATATATATCAACTCATCAGTCATATATACATATTTTTTACTTTTAGTTTGTTGCTAATTGCTGCTGTAATTAGATTGTTTCTTGGCAGACTGCAGGATAAACACAGAAACTACATATTATTGGGTAATCAGCATGCTTGTGGAGAATGTGAGGACACGCTGTTGAGGAAATCCATTCCATGTTACTCAAGTGTGCAAAGGAATTGCCCTCAAGGACTGGATTAGGAAAATTTCTGACGTAGATGTTATTGTTGATTTAAGTTAATCAGTTGTCATTGCTGAGGAAATGAAAATGATTAACCTCAGCATAAAAAAACTGTACTGGTTGAGCAGCATGCATGAGGTTGTTCCTGAGAAAAGACAGAAAGCATGTACTCTTTATTAGAGAAAAATGTTTCATTTTTCATTTGTTCATAAAGAAAAACTAGAAGACATCAGAAAGTATTTGAAAATGTAAATTATTAAAATATTTCCCTGCGAACAGAAAAAAGTTTTACTGATTCATTTTGACTGCCGGTGGGTTCAGACTGAACTATACATTATAACTGTAATTTCCTCCTTTACTTGTTTTCAGATGGATGGCTATTGGTCACCTAGCTGGTAACAAACTACTTAGATTGCATGACATGAAAGGAAAGAAGCTCCCAAATTCTTGTATGATATCATGGTTGTAGCATTACTTTGATCAGCATTATATCATGCTACATGGCTCAGTAGCATTGTCACTTTCACATGTTATACAATACAATGTGTTACACGTTTAAAGTGAGAAAAAGCTAAATGGCAGATGAAATAAAAATGACTTCCAAACACCAGCAGACAGAAAAATGGGCCATAAAGAATGTGGACGTCTGTGGCGATAACTCTTTCTGCAGCATCCAGTATCACTCTCATCATTAAGCCCTTCCTCTCATTTAATGCTGGTGACAGAGAGAATAACAGCCTCCTGACCCCAGAGAGCGTGGTGTGTACAGCTGCCTGCAGGCCACAGTACACAGTGCATTCCCTGTATACCTCTAATAGAAGTCAATGATGAGCAGCAATTAGCTGTTAGACCCCACAGACTTTGCAGTCTAGCACTGAGCCAATTTCTTGGCTGGGAGGAAAACTTCAAGAATGTATGTAACTGCAATGATTATTCAGCTGTGGTACGGGGTGAAGTACACCCCTAAGATTCTTTGTCACAAAAGTGCAGCCTTTTAGTCCATCACAGACAGATTGGCTAACTGGACCAGAAATGGAGAGTACAAAAAGCAACTATCTTCTGTGGTGTTAGAAATATTTAGTAATATTGGTTTTACAGTGTATGTCCTCTAAAAGGCAGTCTCTGCATTAGCCCTGGTGTGAGCTGTGCCTTGTACTCGCTCTGCTCTGTCTGAGGCCAGTAGAGGAGTGAGGGAGACGGCATGAACTCACTTATTGGTCATTATCAAATTACAGATGTGTAAAATTAATTTGCAGCCGTCTCAAGATCTAATAAACTCTTATAATCCGTTCTGATTACACGGTGACAAAGAACTGCGGGGAAAGTAAAGTTGAATATCTGCAGAGAAAAAGGGTTAGGGGCAGATTTATTTGATTATCTCATTCATTTAATTATTTATTTTTGAAAGCAAGCCAAAGGATTTCATAAAATTAAAGAAAAAAACGAAAAAAACACAACAAAAACCTTTCCATGGATCTGAGGCCAGCTCCCCCACCTGCCGACGCCAGCAGCTATTATCGATAAGCCAAAGGTGAAGTCCTCAGAGCCAAGACATGTATTACTGCTGTGTAAGCCTTTTTTTAAGCACACTTTAGGTCTGCAATTTTTGAAAACATTGTATTAGGCACTGTAAATTCAAAATCTGTGATGATTGATGGGTTTATAGTACAGGTCCATTAGCTGAAGCACTCTTTCTTTTTTCTGTTGGGTTCAGGAGCTAATAGCATTGAGCTGATGTAGTCACTTTATTACAGAATGTTGGCCAAATGAAATTGTACAGAGCAGTCGGTGCCAGGAGAGCAGGATACAGGATCCAAAAGCCAGGCTCATATTTCTGGAGATTTAGATTCAGAGATGCAGAGTTGTACAGGCTTATTGACAAGGTGAAAAAAACATGTCAGGAAAGTATAAACAGTCAAACAGGAATCTGAGTAACAAGATTGAGGATGAGGATTAATATGTGTGTAAGCATGGCTGACAGACATCAGTGGGAAGACGGGAAATGGGCCAGAATGGTGGATTGGGAACAGAAGTCTGAAGACATCTGATGGATGTGCATGAGCTGCAGGAGTGAAACTGCGATAAGTGACAGAAAATAACAGTGGTATAAGTTTGTCTTGTTGTTTCTTCATAGTTTTACTGTACCAGCTGCTGTATGCTGTAGTCAGCTGGTGGCAGCCGTCTTTATGCTCTGTTCAAGTCCAATATTTTTTCCAGTCCAATATGCTGCTGACTTGAACAGGCAGCAGGGAGTGTCCCTGTTAGTGCTGATTCTTCAGTTGTTTTTTTTTGTGCTTAAAAACTTGTTTTTGGTTCTGTCTCATGAAGGCTACCCTCTCAAAAACCTTTTGTCTGACTGGTCAATAATATTACAGAGTGAAGCCACTTGGCTATCTCCATTTGATGTGGACTTTGGGCTATATAATCTAACAAACCCCTTTACACAGATGGGAAAAACATATTAGGATATCTGTTCAAAGGTGAAAGTTGGCAGAATAAATTTTTATTTTCACATCTGGACTTTAGCTTCTAAAATACATTTAAAAAGCACATGTTCTTTCATAATAGACTAGCTGGAACCACCACTAAAAACACCATCACCTCTGATTTTTACCTCTTCACAACATGGAGGCTATTTCGGTGATGTACAGATATTACTGCCATTGAAGTTTCTTCTTAGTAGTTTCATCCTGTCTCCTGATGCGGGAGCTGGACAAGAGCACTAATGTTGTAGTAACTCCTTTATATAGGGAAAGGAGTTAATACAACATCTAATGCTTCTTTTTGTGTTTGCACATTTCCTCACTTAGTTGATCACAATCCTGCTGTCTTTGCAGTACAACATCTCACCCTGCCCTGAATAAGATGCTGGCCGTTTTTACTGCCTCTCTCATACAGCAGCCTCTGATTTGTAGATAATAAGGATGAGGAGGGACGGAGCAGGTGAGTTAGGAAGGCAATGACTCTGCCTGGTAATGGTGATGGTATGAGACAGATCTTTAGCTTGAGGCAGAGTTAAGGGTGTAGGGTTGTCACATTACCTTGAGTTTCTGGACGCACATACTGACACACACTGGTACATACACACCAGAATATTTCAAGGGTTTGCTAATTAATGGTTATATTAAAATATGTTGCAAACATTTATTGCGATACAAAACATACAGAGGGCCTGTTCTGGAAATTATTTTACCATCATAACATAGTAGCCTATTCAAGGATCATACTTTATTATGTACACCTTGCATTGGAGTATAGTTCAAAAAACAATTTTGTGATGATTTGTGACATGGTGCATTGTTTTGCTGGAGGGAGTAGGGCTGGACGATTATGGAAAAAATAATTATCCAAGTGGAGCAGCGGTTTCTGAAATAGTCTGACCAACAACCATGCCACGTTCAAAGACGTTAAATCCACTTTGCTCTGCATTATGATGCTCAGTTTGATCTTCAGGAAGTCATATGAGCCATGTCTCAATGCCTATTGATGGATTGAATTGCTGCCATGTGATTAGCTGACTAGCTTTTTGTGCTAACATGCAATTACATAAATGTAACTAATTGTCTATCTCATGTGTTTAAAATGGGGTCGTTTGAAGCATTACGTTTAGTCAGTGTTTAGGCACCCGGAGCCCGTTTCTGTTTTGAGAATCCAAAATATAAAGGTGTGACATTTAGATAAAAGCTTCTCAGAATAATGCGAAGAGCAATTTTCCCCATCTAAACTTATTCAACCCTCAAATATTTCACTAGCAAAAAAGAATTTTAAACCAGTTAATTATTCAACCAAAAAACATCTGCATTGCTCTGCAGTCTGCACCAGTTCATGCACAGCAGCTGTCCATCATATTCTCTAATGATAGCCAAACATTTGCATAGTGGCAAAGCATGTTGTGATGTAGGAAAGAGATATGACTTTTAAAAAGACAAGAACATTACGGTATGATGAACTCAAAGAGTAGCAGACAGGAAAAGCATAGTACTATGGTAGAATTAAGAATGAGGAAAGTTTTGACAGTCTGGGAAACAGAAGTGATGAAGAGTAGCAGAGGAAAAGCCCAGTAGCTGGGGAATAAGAACAGACAATAGGGAACAGATATTCCTTACTGAACTTCCGCAAAAGCTTAATTTTTATTTACATTAACTCAACTTCCCATATTTAGGGTTAAAATGAAGCCGAGTTTTCTGATAAACATTCCCTTTTCCCTGTTTTCTTCCTTGATATAAAAGAAAAAAGGCTTACAGTAATTGCTTAATGGTTTAAAGAATCAGGTTCAGTTCCTGAACCTATTTTTAATGTGTTTTACGATGAATTGGACATGAAAATATAAGTTGCAGTGGTTTGATATGCTTACTGAATTTCAGGTTTTACTCTGAATCATATGAAGAAAGTAACCCCACTTTGGCTGTCCATCCTTACTTTTATTCCTTTGTAAACTGATTATTTTAGTCTTGATCTTGTTCTCCAGGGCTCAGCTGATTCCTACACAAGCCGACCATCTGACTCAGATGTGTCTCTGGAAGAGGAGAAGGAGGGTGGCCGGCAGGAGAGGGAGCAGCAGGCCACTGTTCAGCTCGAGAGAGCAAAGGTCAGTATCAGCGGGGACCATGGAGCTACAGATTGTACTGTAATTCAGATTGCAGTCTTAAAATTCAAACCATAATTATGTATTTTTCAATTGGAAATTGTAACATTCTTTCTTCAGCTCCTATGCACCTAAGAGGAATTATATGTTGAGAAATAATACTACTGAAAGTACGGGTTTACATTTGATTTAGTCAAAACTGCAGGTAGCAGCTTTTTATACTTTGCAAAAGCCCAGTTTGAGTTTAATCTCCAGATTTGGGCTCGAGCTAGCTCCAAATGAATTTAAACATAAAAAAGAAAACCTTGTTGTCGTCTGTTGTGGACCTCCAGGCTAAAGAAAACAGGGACATTCTGATTTGTTATCAGGGTGCAGTCCAAAAGCTTGCATGTGTTGGGGTTTGAGGGTGCATTAGTGCACATGTTAATGTTCATACAGTATCTGTAATGAATAGTATACTTAAAGCAAACATCCACACCCTGTTTATCAGCAACAGCCTTGCTTATTTCAGCCAAATGATACAAAAACCCATTCTAGACCATTAAAAACAGCATTACTCCCTGGTAAGATTCTAGTTTTTAACTACTTTTAACTGGTTTGCTTGCAGTCCAGTCTTATCTCCCACTCAGACATTTACTGTAACATTATGAAAACCAAAAACCAACAAAAGACTGAACAACTGATATTCTGAGCAAGGATGGAAAAGATAAACTTATGCAACCCTGGTGCTGAAATAACCGGCTCTGGTGAAGGGAAACAGGCCGGCTGTTCCCTTATTTTTTAATTCATCAGTTAATTCATTTATGCACATTCTCATTTAAATATTTTTATATGAAATTCTGTTTGATATTCATATTCTTAATGCCACCTTATTTCAGTGGTCATATTTTGCTTTTTGTCCTACAGAGTAAAGCAGTTGCATTTGCTGTGAGGACCAATGTTAGTTACTGCGGTGCGTTGGATGAAGATGTCCCTGTGGCTGGCACTGCTGTCTCTTTTGATGCCAAGGACTTCCTTCACATCAAAGAGGTACAATTCAGGCTTGCATTACCTGTGGCAGTGCATGGAGGATCGAAATTTACTCTGCATAGTGGTTTTGAACAGCAGAAAAGCCTAGCCTCACACCAAAATGTGTTTGGAATTTCTCTGTCTGCGGTTCCAAATATGGATAAAAGTTCAAATAAATATTACTTCAAAGAAAAGCATCACACATTTCTTAGTGGATCCGCATAATTATTAAATATGTGGATGGGTTGTCTTGTTTTTATTAAGGCATACAGTTTTATACTAACTTTTTACCAGTTTGAACTTCATTAATAATCTTGCCACATTAAGCCACTATATCTAATAATCTACAGTAAACAGAAGAGTTTGCCCATTTAAAGGCGGGCTTAAAGGCTGTGCTTTAAAGTTAACTTTTTCACTGTTGAGAAAGTATTCTTTCCAAGAAGTATGTAGGTGGTAAATCACCCCAAAAATAGCACTTTGCTTGAAAGCTCTATAGTTTTTGTCTCTTTTAGTGTTGATTGGGATCCAAATGTTATTTTGAGAATAACCAAAGAGATTTTAGCAATGCAGTCTTTGTTTAGCCAAACGTTTCTTGGCTGGAGCATCCACTCCCCACTTCTAAGTGCACAGATTGGAAAATTGCTTTTTTGTTATCATGTGCCAAAACTTTTCAGCCTCAAATTAGTGGAAACTTTTGTTTGAGATGGTAGATGATGATTAATAAGTACCAAGGGGAATTAATGGTATGTTTATAACTGATTTGAATATTTATTTAATTACTGATCACACTGTACAATGCTCTTCGTTCTTCAGAAGTACAACAACGACTGGTGGATTGGCCGCCTAGTAAAAGAGGGCTGCGACATCGGCTTCATCCCGAGCCCGTTAAAGCTGGAAAACATCCGACTTCAGCAGGAACAGAAGAGAGGACGCTTCCATGGGTGAGGATGTGGTATGATTGAGCAGTGAGTGCTGACAGTGGAGGAATCAGTGGCAGGTGCAGCCAATACTGTCGAGAAGGCAGTTAAGAAGGGATAAAGAGAGTTTGAGGGTTTCGGTTTATGTTGAGGAGAGAGCCACTTTAGGGATGAGTAGAAGCTGGCCGCAGAGCCGCAGATATGAAGGCCATCAAATGGATAACGGCCAAGTTGTGTCGTGTTGTCCAGCTTCTCAGAGGTGTGCCTGGATTGTGGCCATTACAAAATTTTCGATCAGATGGGGCTGTTGAGTTTTAGCCAACAAGGTGATTAGGGATGCTGGGACATTTCTGAGATCTAAAAACAAACTTGGCACCTTTTAATTTATTTTTTGTCACAACAATGATAGAAAAGTTGGACTGAATTGCTTCTACTTTGACTTGATGTCCATCTGTTTTAGCATGATGAATTGTCTGAAAAGAGTCAATAACATTGGAAAGCAAGTGTGTTTGAAATCTGATACACTGGATTTTATATGACTGCTCTACTCTTTCTGTTCATTGTCATCCCCGTAGCAGCAAATCCAGTGGAAACTCCTCCTCCAGTCTGGGAGAAATGGTGTCAGGCACGTTCAAACCAAACCCAAATTCTGCTGGTTGGTGCCACAGTTACACAATTCCTTTTTAGACCTGAGCTCAATCTTTATCTACTATGTTTAATTTGTCAAATATGACCAGTTTCATATCTTAGTATAGACCTGAAAAGTCCTGTGTACACTCACTCAGATGATGTTTTTTATCTTTTTTTTAGGAAAGCAGAAACAGAAAGTGGTGAGTATAATTAATTTTTTTCTGTTCCTGTATTCTGTTTTTACTTTATATACTGTGATTGAACAAAATGACAAGGATGGCATTAAAAGGGTTTTATAACTTTTGAATGAACCATTAATATCTAATAGTGCTGCAGGGGAATATCCACATTACAAATATGTAACTAAATGTATAAACATGCATGAATTGCATAGTTTGACCTCTTGTAATGGGGCAGAGTTCAAAGCTGTTCCTGAACCTGGTGGCCTTAGTCCCAGGTCTCCTGTAGTGCCTCCCAGAGAGCAGGAGGGCAAACAGTCCATGTGCTGAGTGAATGATTGCAGCCTTTCCTGATGTTAAGTGCTCTCCTGAGACAATACTTCCTAAAATCTCTTCAATTGCAGGAAGTCAGGCTGCAGCACTGTGATTGGGGGTTTTCACCACCTTCTGAAAAGTCTGAGACAAAGCAGTTCCCATACCACACTATGATACAGTTAGTAAGGATCTCCTGTCCATGGAGAGCTGTTTTTTCCTCAGAGTCCTAAATAAGAAGAGGCACTGCTTTGCCCCCTTAACCAAGTTGGAGCAGAGATGTGGGCTCCCAGGAATTTAAGGTTGGACAGCCACATCGTTGAGCTGTTTGGGCTTCTTCGTGATGAGCATTAGCTTCATCGTGTCACACCATGCAGTCCATCTCCTCCATGATGGCCGATTCATAGTTGTTCTTGATGAGACCAATCTCTCTGCTGTCATCCACTAACAAGTGAATAGGGAGTCACCAGAGAATAGGGAGAAATGGATTTAACTCAACAGCAAACCTTGTAGTGTAGACTTTAATAAAAAATGCAGTCGAAATACAATGGTGAAGAATTTTGTGTTTATTTTTTGATTATTTTCAATATTACTTATGTTTAGTTTGTATTAAATGATAATGGAAGTCCTAAACTCAAAGCTTCTGATTTGGTTGACAGGTCTTTTACTGAAAGATAATGAGCATTAAGTCATATATTTCAGATTAAAATGGTTCTCTTTCATTTAGATAACAAATTGCACCTTTTATTAACATGCTATCTTTTGAGAAGTTATATTTGACTTGCCAAAATACTAAAACAACTGAACAGCTACTGTATCTTCTGAGCATCTGAGTTAGCAGTGAAGGGATGAGAGATGCCTGCACAGACACCAAAGATACCACCAGATAATTCCCACCCAGCCACAGTCTGTTTACCCTGCTGCCATCTGGCAAACAATACAGAAATGTTTCTTTATTCAAGCTATGAGACTACTTGATTCATGCTTCTCGCATGCTTGATTTAAGTTTCTGATTTGACAAATTATTTGTTTTTTTCGGCATGAAGCAGACTACATCTTGAATTTCATTATTTAGCCAGTAGTTTAATGACTGTTAAATCTAAGCAACTTACTTCATTTAGGTTTGGAGGTTCACCCCAAAACCAAGGATAGTACTGCATCATCACTTGTTCAAAGCATGTTAATTTCCAAATTTAATCTAAATTTTAGAGATGCTTCACTATACTTAGAGTGCAGTATTTCAGGAGCATGATTTGTTTCAACCATTTCAGACTGAAAGTTTCTTTTTTGTGTGTTCTTTTCCACTTAGTAGTGAAAAGCTACATCTTTTTACCAAAAAAAGATCTCACACCTTTCTGGTCATATAGATTAAACTATTCATGGACCTTTTCCACTGGTAATACTCAGCTCAACGTGATTTGATTTGTTTCGTTTATGCAAACAAATGACAGCACAGGACATTCGGGCTCCGTATCATGACCCTTCCAACATTGAGGTGGTATTCAATTGTAATAAAAAACTACCTAAACCGATTGAGTGAAGTTGAGTATATACAGGTCTGTCTCAGAAAATTAGAATATTGTGATAAAGTTCTTTATTTCCTGTAATGCAATTAAAAAACATGAAATGTCATACATTGTGTATTCATTACAAATCAACTGAA
>JAVQJG010073376.1:0-25546 GCA_036024015.1 Craterocephalus amniculus | reverse complement strand
AAACCATATTGGAAATGTTTAGTTGAGGTTGCGTCCTTTAAACTGAGGCCAAGATTAATTTTAAAAGATTCTCCAGAAGCCTATTTTCTTAGACGTAGCGATATTATGCTAAATGACATGGGTGAAAACAGAGATTTAACTGCGACAAATTTTTGTTTTTAAGGATGGTGCATGATAGCTATTACCCACCTTGTAATAAACATGGCATTGTAAACATGTAATTACACATTTTTTCATGTTTATTAATAGCTATAGCCATAGGTGCATGATAGCTACGGCTATAAAACCTCAGTTTTATAGCCATAAAACCTCAGTTTATGATAAAACCTCAGTTTATGAGGTTTCAAACGTTTAAAGTATAATAATAATAATAACAATAATTCCTTTGTGTAGTTCAACTTGTGTATGCCCCCTATAGGTCAAATATTACAGAATTGTAACACCAATTATCACATGTATGCAAACAATACACAAGATAGACTCATATCTGACTTTCAGCAGCCACATCAGAGCCGTCACTGGGACAGCTTTCTACCATCTCAGACACATCAGCAGAATAAAAAGTTTAGTCTCCCAGAAGGACCAGAAGAAACTCTTCAATGCATTCATTTCCAGTAACCTGGATTACTGTGATGGTCTTCTAACAGGACTTCCTAAAAAGAGCATTCAACATCTGTAGTTCATCCAGAACGCTGCTGCAAGAGGTTTAACCCGGACTAAGAGATCTGAACACATCACACCAGTTTTAAAGTCTTTACACTGGCTTCTAGTCAGCCAGAGGATAGATTTTAAAACGTTTAAAAACAGCTAAACCCAGAATTCATCAGTGATATGTTCAGAGAATATTAACGTGCCAGAGCTCTTAGATTCAAAGACTCAGGTCAGATGGTCCAGACCAGAGTCCAGACCAAACATGGAGATGCTGCTTTTAGCTGTTATGCTGCAAACAAATAGAACAAATTGCCAGTAGAGATTAAACTCTCCAGGTTAAAAACAGTCCTTTTCTAATGTACCTAAGACTGAAATCTGCACAGTATCTTTTAACTTCTCTTGCTTTTAATCTTTAATAATTTTGTGTTAAAATAATTTTTTTGTATTTTTGCTTTTAATGTTTTATGTAAAGCACTTTGAATGGTCTTGAACCCGAAAATGTGTTTTACAAATAAACTTGCCTTGCCTTTTAGTTTTGATTCAAGCTCTGCAACAAGCTGATGGCGCAAAAGATGCAAGCCACTTTGTCCACTAGGGAGCAGTGTTAATTCATCAAGGAAATTTAAAGTTTATGACTAGGTCTTTCAGAAGTTACATTTGTTTACACAAAGTTTACTCTCTGCAGCCAAGCTCAGTTTTATAAAAAGATTATTCTATCTTGTATCTCATCATTATTTTCATTCAATAGCTTTCAATCAAACTGAACTCTTTTTAACATAAAATCTAAGTGTGATGAGTTCGGGAGCACAATCTAACTTACTGCAAAGTAACTGTGACAGTCTGGGAAAACAATACAGGAGGCATTTATATCAACAATCAAGTCAGCAATGATGAATTTGACATAGATTTGTTCAAAAAGTAGGAAAGCTTTATCAGCACTTTCAGCTATCAGCATTTGTTTCAACATCTGTAACCGGAGTATCTGTTCAGGTTCTAACAAATGGAAAGTTTATGAACAAACTGCTTTATTGGCTTGGAAGTGATGCAGGAAAATCTGATTGGACAACATCATTTGTTTGGGTTTTTAATCAGAGAACAAAGGAGATGTGCTTGGTATGCCAGTTAGTTCGTGTAAAAGCTTATGCCAGCGTGTGTGTGTGTGTGTGAGAGAGAGAGGGAGCGTGAGAGAGAGAGAGAGAGAGAGAGAAATGTGAGCATGTTTAATAGATTTTTTTTTTTTTAAATGATGCACTGATTTTGTTTTGACATACAGTGCATCTTACATTTTCCCACTGGGGATATATTTACATCTACTCTATCAATTAATTTAATATGGATATCAGCAAAATTGGTGTATCATAGCACCCAAGTATGCATACGTTTGCATGTGTGTGTTTTAGTGTGTGCACGACCCTCCCCCTTCAACCGTTTGCATTGTCGAGAGTGTGTAATGTGATATTTTCTTTGTGTCTGTCCATTTGTCTCTCGCTGTCAGACAGATTCACAGAAACAATTAACAAGGTTCAGTCTGCTCCTCCATGCTTCGATATATCAGTAGAAGTTGTCGCCCATCGGCACCTGAGGAAACAATAGAGCTTGTTGTTTTGCCAGGGCACTGATTGGTGTGTATTTTGTCCAAGAACAAAGAAATACAAACGAACAAAAAATGTATTTTCAAAATTTTAAAGTTAAATAAAGTGAAAATTGGATAGAGTTTTGTCATGTTTTATTTTGAATATGTTAAATGTTTCATGGTTGTTTGATCTTTTCTGATGTGGAAAAACAACTTGGACTTGGAATGCCTGTGACATCCTTCCTCTTTCCCTTTTGCTCTCTCTCCTGCTTCCCCTTCACGCTTTCATGGAAATACTCCTCACACTGAAGTAGTTCTTTAAGAAGAACATTTAATATTATCCAACATTCAACACAGAGCTGAACCACTTGGCTATTCATCACCTGTTGAACATAATTAGTTACAATTGTTCTTTAAGCTTTGTTTTAATTGGATGACAAACTGGAAGAAAGAAATTTTGTGCAGGAGACTAGCTGACTGAACTTGCCCAGAAGGCTGGCGTCTTTCAACATCTGCAAAAAGCTGCTGCAAATGAGCTATAGGCAATCATTTTAAGAATTTTCTAAATGATTCCACTTCTAGTTTTGTTGTGTTTTGCTCAACAAAACAGTGGCTCCTGTGGCTGAGGAGATAATGTAGGCAGAGAAGTCAGAAAGTAAAAGGTTTGATCATCTGCTTCTCCAGTGGCCATAACATCATGAAGAACATACATCTTCTGGGTCGCGGGGGCAGCAGCCTGCACAGACGCCCAGACTTCCCTCTCCCCAGCCTCATGATAGAAATATAAAACTATAACATGAATGAACCTTCAAAAAACCCTTTATTTAGTAATTAGTACTGTTAACAGTTTCAATATTATTGATATTAAGCAAGTGTGTCATTTGAGTGAGAACTTAAACAAAAGTTCATTTAACTGGATCATGAAGTCATGCACATTCTGCCAATTCAGCAACACAAACACACACACATACACACAAGACTCAGGTCAGACTTTGGTCACTGAGTTATTCAGCAGAAAAGTTAAGCTATTCCACTGAGAACAATGCCACACTCATTCACACACCACCAGCCTTAACATAACCCTCACTTTCTGTAAAATTAGCAGATTAGCAAGGGAAGTTTTGGGTGTGTATGTGTGCGTGAGTGTGTGTGTGCATGTAAGTATGTTGTTTGGGGAAATGGAGTAGAGGAAAGAGGAAGCAGGTCGTTTATGGGGAGGGAATGGGTGTGACCTGGACATGCAGCTTACACGTCCAGTGAGATAAAAATGAATTAACTTTGAAAACAAAGTGTTGATTTTCATTGCTTTTTAAAATGAATTCACTCTTTGCTGTTTAAATATGACAAGTACAACACAAACGATTTATATGAATTCATAGTTGGAACTGTTGGCTAAGACTAAATCCAACAACTTTAATATGTAACCAGTTAAGGCTGAATTCAGGGATTCTGGCCCAAACAGCAGAAAGTAAAAATATCAATGCTTTCTTTCCTTTGTTTTCAGCTGTGGTCGTTGATGATCATCTTCTTTGATGTTATTTTATCAGCCTAACCAAACCTTAATGGCTCTAAATTATGTATTTGCAAACAGGGATTTAAATTTGTGCTCAATAACTAAATTTATGAAGATTTGTACTGAACATTTTATTCAATATTCCAAAGTTTAACAACCTGCTTTACCAACAAACTGGAATGTCTCTCACTACGCACCAGGAATACAAATGCAAATACAAAGATTAATGCAAAACAACTGTGCACGCTCACAATGAACACACTGTGTGCAGGTGTGTATGCATTTTTGTTCATGTGTTTGCGTGGGTGAGTAAAGATTCAGCCCATGTGATAACATGCAAATGAATTAAGTTGTTGAGTCAAATGGCCAATTTGATAAAGTTTTGTTCTTATTCTTTAGACTGAAACAGGCAAAGTGTAATGATCCATTTCTGAGTACCTTCTATCCACTGATTGAATCACAACTACTGCATCCTGGCATTATAAATGAAATGCTGGAAAAATACATGAATGTAAAAAATCTAGATACACTTGTTTTGCAGCGACTGTTTCCTGGTACGTCTAACAGCATCTTTTGACATGAGGACGATGTATGAAGTCCCCATTCTCCTCTATGACTTGAAACATTTAAGATTGGGATGAGAAGCGCTTTAAAGACTTTTGTCCTGATGCACTTCCAAATATCACAAATGTATTTGTCTCCTCTGTTGTAATAGTGACACTGATAACAATTTTGTGTTTGCCAGTTTCCTTATTAAGAGCAGTCAATTTCTAAAGTCTGCTGAGGGACGCACTCACAGATTTGTATTTATGAAGAGCTTTTTGTTTGGTTTAAACTCTGGTTTTATCACACAGACTGTTTTCCCTTTGTAATCATTTGCTATCGATTGCGTTTTATTGCATTGGATTCCTATTTCGAGAGTGACCTAGCCCTTTTCCACCTGGCTCTGAAAGTCTACTGAGCTCACACGCACTGTGCAAGATGGTGTATGTGAATGAGTAAATTAACTGGCAAGATTCAGTTGTTACAATGGTTGTTGGTCAGGTGTGCTACTTTTTTATATTACTCTTAATTTTATAGTACTTTAAAAAAGAAAATAACCTGTGCACATTGTTTACATTACATTGTTTTTGTTAACATTTCTTCATAAAAATGTCTGACAACAACCTCCTCTCAATGTTCACTTTACCAGCGACAGCCAATATAAATAAAGCCGATTCTGTTCTTAATACATTTAAATTTTATTACTTTAAATTTTAGCTTAGTACAGTTTTAACATCAGTTTAATAAATATATCGTTAGACATCAAATAGCCCTTAAATTATCATGGAAAGGACTCATATATGCTCAATGCTAAATATACATAGACTACGTAAACAAAGTGGATTCCTTTTTGTGCATATTTTAGTACAATTTCAGCAAGCTTGTTGACGGGCTCCTAAATGCAGCAACAGGGGCCAAAGTTGCACTGTATGTTCATAAAACATGTATTTAACCAGGTTAAAAATCCCCCTGAGTACAAGATCAGTTAAAAGGGTGACCTGGTCAAGAGGTCACCCCAGAGCTAACATGTGACCGGTGAAAGGAACAAAGAAGAAACTGTGATTACTTTGACCACTGCCATCTGTTGTGCTGCTTCTTTACTCTTTTTCAGAACACACATGATCCTGATCTCCTCCACCATCGCAATGTTTGCTATTAAACTGATTTAATTCTGAAATTTTGTGGATGTATTGCCTCACAGCCCTGCCAACATAAATCTTTTTTTAGGCAACGACATTTGACAACGTCTCAAAAAACAGAAAAACCTTTTTACATACCTAAAGTAAGCAGAGCTAAGCTATATCTCCCCTTTTTATTGATACATAATCAAATTTCTCATCAAAACTGTGATCTCTGATGCTCTCCATTTTTCTCAAAGCTGGTGTCTGCTTTTGCACATGAACCCTGACCTGTGTGAGAGCAAAATAAAATGGCCTGCATGACAGATCTCATTGGGTTCCAACTCCTCTTTTGATGAGATAGAGGCCGTTGCAGAGGTCATCTGTTGAGTGGCAGGAAGCTGGGGAGTGCCTGAATAGAATAACCTCAGGATAACCATTGTTATCTCTTTGTCTGTATGTGTAAGTCCTCATTCAACAGCCGGGGAGACTTGTGATGATAATGAAAATATCTTTGTTCCAAAGAAGGGAAGTGAGTTGTAAATGTCTGTCCTCGCGTGTCGTAGTGTTTGTGTAAAGGAAGGAAGATAAGTGAGGCTAGTGGTCTATTTATGGTGCACCAGTTAGTGTTTTCCATTGCACGCGTACACACGCATATGGAGGAGTTCTTCATTTTTTAGGCAGGAATGAAAGCTTAGACCTACAGACATTCAACGTTGTTTTTTTTTTTATTGCAAACAAAATTTGATGCTCTTTAAATGATATGAATTCAAATGGAAAGCGATCTATGTTCTTGTTTTTCAGTCTTTCCATCATCAAACATTCGATTAGCTGACCTTTGGTTGATTAAACTATCTCGTGTTCCTGCCTGAAGTTGTGCTTGTGTGCTTTTCTTGGGTGTGTCTGCGGGTTTTTATTTTTCTCATTAGCTCAGGTTTAGACAGCGCTGATAAACCACAATGTAAATGACAAGTCCTAGGTACTGGCTTCCGTATCACTGTAGACTGGTTCCAGTGGTCATTCCCTTGTTGACTTGTGGCTTTTGGGTGGCTTGAACGGCTTTGCTTGGGTGTGTATTTGCAAGGTGCAAGCCCTGATATTAGCAGGCCATTCACAATGAGTTTGCAGTCGCTCATTTTTAAATCATCATGCCATTTTCATTTCAGTTTGCACATCTGTTGATTCCCTCTGTGTCCGGAGCTCTGTTCCTCCTGCAGCCATTCACGCAAATGAATGAAAATTTGGAGATGCAAATGTAATGGAAAGCATCCAGTGCCAGCGTAGGGTGTGGACAGAAAGGGATGGTGGAAGCAGAATTGATGAAGTCTTCTTTTTGTCTCTTGTAATTTTATGTCCAAAGCTTATGATACAGACATGGACGAAGGAAGATAATACAAAATGTTTTTCACTCTGAAACATTTCATTTATCCTGTTTTTGTTGCACCTGATGGATGGCTTCGGCTTGTGAGACAGGCTATTTAAAACTGATATGTTTGTGTGCTCCTTAAAGTCAAACGGCATTTCCATTTTACTGAAAATAGTGAAACATCTTTCGGTGTGAGGACCTTACGTTTCAGCTACGGCCCCAGACTGAGGTACTATCTCTTTCTCTCTCTGAGGTCTGCCAGAACTTAATGATTTTAAATCTTATAAAAACTCACATTTTGATGTTGACTTTTAACCCCAGAGAGCAGGATGACCACACAATCCTTGCACTGTCTTTTGCCTTTAATCGTTTGCTTTGTTGTTACTGTTTTTATCCTTATTCTATGTACAGCACTTTGATTACCATATAAATATGTGATAAAAATCACATATTAATCAAATAATAGTACAAGAAAACCCAGAGCAGTTTCTTTCCAGAGGAGACTGGGATCAATCAGTGTGTGCATCAGACTGCTGGAGGCATATGCCAGTCTGAAGCCAGCACTCGCTTCTTTTCAGTGACGTGTGGGAGTGTTGGCATCAAGACTAGTGAGGAAGGCTGGCTCAGTGGTTGGCCTGCATCTGCTCGGTCAGTGGCTGAAAGAGGATGAAGAACAAGATGCAGGTCAGGGGTGGGACAAAACTAAATGTTAATGCCAGAGCTGATTAATAAAGAGAGGTTAAATGATGATCTAGGTGCTTTTTGTGATGAATGGAAATAATTGTGATCAATCACTCATTATATTGCTTCATATCATTTCATATCGATCAGAGGATCCTAGATCAAATTGAATCGAAATCTCATCGTGACTGAATTTGAGATATCGGCAAACATCGAATCGCTCTATCACTATATCGATAAAATATCGTATCGTATCGATCAAACCAGTGATTCCCACCCCTACCCTACAGGTCATCCTGAGAAACTCTTCTCCATGATGAACTGGGACGGTTAGGCAGCAAATTCAGCTGCATACTCATCCTGCAGGAGCAAGACAGACGGATAAATATGCTCATCTGTGTCCACTGACAGCTTAACAATGGCGAACCGTCCTAAATTTCCTCTGATGGCTGGACGAAGATCTGATCTATTTTATTCTCATTTGGAGTCCATTATTCTACAGTGAGAAAGATGGACTCATTGGCTTCTAGCATTAAAAGTGTCTTTCATTGATAATGATTCTATCTTTAATACTTTGCTCCACCAGAGTCTCCCGCTACATCCACCCAAAGTTAAAAACTGCAAAAGACGTTTTTTGCCGTCTTTGCAGTGAACAATCGGATTTTAAAACATAGCAAAAGATGTATGTGGCAGCCAATGGGTTAAACACAAATTAAAAGGTTTCAGGAAAGTTGCCTGTCTTCAGAAGAGTGATTGTCCTGGAGCTGGAAACACACTGTGAATATCACTGCAATGCCCTTTGGCTATAAGAGACCAAAGAGGAAATGTTTGGTCACAATGAACAGTGTGAAACATGTCAGTTCTAACGCTGAGATCAGAGGTACGGACACAGGACCTGGACACTTTGCACCCACTGGACTCACCAAACTATTTTAGAGTCACATGTGAGGCCGTCTGGCTGTCAGCTAGTGGGAGGACCCTGATCCCAAATAGCAGTAAACCTGCAACGCTGCATTTTGGTTTAGTTTTTGGTTAAATTACACACATAATCCTTCAATGTGCAGTTCATCAGAGATTTAACTGCTCTCATTTTAAGACCTGCTAAAAACAGAATTTCATCTTTGTCTTATTAACATAAAAAAGCTGAAGTGAGTACTTTTCCTTCCAGTTGAATGTGTTAGTGATCCAGTAACAGTACAAACTCACAGCTGTCCTCTGGAAGAGGACACATCTTTTGTTTGATGCACTGCAATATGCATAGAAAACCTTGTAAGAAGGTCCCAGGGCAAAGGTTTGTTTCGGATTTTTCTGACTGTGTGAACTCAGCCTGAGCTTCTAGGAGAGGAAGGGAGGTGAGGAAAACAGTTTTACTGCCAGCATTGTTCCACAATCACATCCCTCTGGCATGATTTCTCTCCCTCTGCATAATCTTCTGCATACTTGTTCCTCTCCAGTAATATTTCTTCTATCCTCCACTATCGACTATCTTGTGTCTTTGTCTATTTTTTTTTCCATGTCCTTTTCAGTTTGCCTCCTGCTGATTGCCAACTGTAGCAAGAGTCTACAGAGTGAGCGTGGACGCACACACTCATATACGCTGTGAGAAACAGGAACAGGAGAGGTGGGGGTGCTTCCTGTCTGGCTGTAGATCGTTGTTTGCGTGTGTGTGTGTGTGTGTGTATGTATATGTGTGTATGTGTGGAAGGGGGGTTCTGGCAAACATCCAGGTGGCAACAGTGCAAAGACAGAGACTGTGAGGAGATTTGGGTTTTAATGGTCACTTTTGAAGCATCCCTGTGAATGAAAAGAAGCTGACATTCGCCTTTACATGTAAGCTTGAAGCCGTTCAGTTTTAAACACTGGAAACTATGACGAATTACTTTACTTCTTAAAGGGAAACCATGTAACTTTTGACCCAAATAATAACCTAGTAATATTTAAGGATGCAACAGTACCACTTTTTTCCTAACCGATACGGTACCGATACTTGAATCTGAGTGCTTGCCGCTACAGAGTACCGATACAAATACTTCTCCTACATTAAAAAATGCTATGAATTGGAAGACAGGTTTTATCTTTATTCTCTTCTTTTTCCAACAAACGATGGTGAAACAGATGATAAACAAAATATGAATAAAATTGACAATATAACTAAAATTCAAGTGAAAATAAACATTGCATGTAATAAACTGGGATCAGTCATGGTATCGATCAACTTTAACAGGTACCAGTACAAGTACTTTAGGATGGTATCGGTACTGATACCGACACTGGTTTCGGTGCGAGCCTAGTAATAATGGATGATTTCTGGGGTCAGAACACAGTGTTTGATGCATGCCGATCTGAGTAGGGCTGCTATCTACAGAAACCAGACATTGACACTGTGTGGAAGCGGATCCGTCGCCCATCGATCATTTGCTTTATGCTCCTCCTATAAAAAAAGAGGGCTCTACTTTTTCCTCCTCTTCCATCTAAAAAGAAGCTGAAAACAGTGTCTGAGGAGGCCAGAAGAGAAAGCGGGGAAGTGATGGCTCCAGAGGTGCCTGTTCAGATGTTCTAAAATGTCATGACACTTTCTCACATCTTTTAGCCAGCAACCATTTAAAACAACGGCAGTGAGTCCTGATGAGCTGCAGAACGTTGTAGTACATGTCTGTGTTCAAATGCACATAGTTAAAGCTAATCAGCAACAGACCAGTGATGTGTGTAGAAATATTTTCATGGGGGGCCTGGCAGGGGTTCATATGTATAGAGGGTCGGCACGTGTGAACGAGATTTTTATTTAAAAAAAAAAAAAATTTGATTTAAGGAAATAACCTATTTTTTCCAAATGGTCATAATGTGGAAAGTAAAACAAAATTTAGAAAATGCAATAAACAATGATTTTTTTTTCATCCCTTATCTTACTTCTGAATTAAGTGTAATTCTGAATCAACATTTTCATCGGAATGAATTGTTTACCTGTTCATTTTTCATGGGTTTAACACAGGATTAACTTTAATTTTGAATCAAAGAGGAAGTAAAACTCTCATGTAAACATTGCAAATAAAGTTGCTGGTTTATTCGATTTTTATCTCTGAGTTAGATAATTCCTCTTTCATTATCTTTGGCACTCATTCCGCTTGAAGTGAATTCCTGTCGTTCTGCGCATGCTCTTTTCCTCATCCTGTAACCATGACGACCATAACCAGTGCTACCTGTCTGAAGCAATTGGACTCAAACCGAGTTTGTTCACGTGAAAGTAAAAAAAGTATGTTAGCGACTAGCTACTGTGTCGTAACTAGAATTCGAATCAAGCAAACTGGTTCTTATTATGACATTTTCCCATGTTATTGAACACTTAACTTCCGGTAGACGTGCGCACGTATGGTATGTCACTTCCACCCAGAATTATTTTGAACAGTGTGATATCCCAGTTATACCCAGCCAGCGGGCACCATGATATTAATTTGATGTTGAAGATTGGTCAAGATTTTGACTGCTATGTTAAATGATAAATAGCCTAGAAGCTCTGCTTTTCTTATGGTTGTAAAAAGGTTCACCCAAAGGATCAATCTCACAGAAAATTGCTATATCATACATTGTTAATCAATATATTTGACATCAAAACAACATTGCTGCACAAAACATGTCTGGAAACAATTGATGTCATGTTGATTTACGTTTTTGACCAAATTATGATGACAATTTGATATCAGTGTTTGATGTCATATTGATGTTGAATTGACATCAGATGCCCACTGGGTAATTATGAATTATTAATTCCGAATTAAAAATCATCATGTAACCGTAGCCATTGTTGTGCTTGAGAAAGGCTTCTCACAGCAGACCCTTACTCATGTGGTTATCAGCTATTGATGAATGATACAGTGCTGATGGATCTGGTTTTGGACTCTTGCCCTTTACACACACAAATTCTTCTAGATTTAGTTAATCACTTAATTATATTATAGACTGTAGAGGGTGAAATAATCAAATCACTTCCAATCATTCTTCAAGGAACATTTTGCTGATTTTCTCCTGCAATTGTTGATGCATAAAAGACTGAGTCTTAAAGGAGCAGAGATGGAGGAGATCTCATTGATCCCGCGTTTGCAAGCATGTGGACTGATGTCTTTGTCTCTCCTTCTGCTACCTGGCTCTACTGACGAGCCCTGGAGGAAACCCTACAGCTGTGACCAACTAGTGATCAGCGGCTCAATCAGTGCCACTATAAAGGACTGCTCTGCCTGATTAGCTCACATGCTTAGAGTATCAAGCTGTGATAACCTGTTCACATGTGTTTAAAATGACAGTATCCTTGATTTTTTTTAATTTACCCTTTCCCCTAACTTTTGTTTTTCTTGTTTTTTTTTTTTTTTAAATAAAAGTTTTAAGTACACTCACACAATCATTAATTGTAGATTGCACCATCTCCCACCGTTATCATACAATACTCATTGTCTCTGTGTTTGTACTAATTCACTTATATGTTAACAGCACCTGATTACCCAACCATGTGGCCTTGGTGTCTTTTTTTAAGCATCTGAGCTGACTTTTTTTTTCAATAAGCAGATTTGTGTTGAATTAAAACCAAGTAAGATGGAAACAGGAAAGCAAGAATAAGCTCTAATCTGTTTTGGCCCCAGGTGGTATATAACACTGTACAAAAAATCCTTTTGAAAGTGTTTCGGGTGGAGATTTCTTTATTTTATTATTGTTTCCACCTAAAGGTCTCCAACAATAGAGGTTTAGGGTGACTTCCATGTGTCTGCAGGGGTGTATTGTATACCGTGCATGAGTGTGTGTGTGTGTATTTGCATAGGGGAATCTCCAAATGTTTGCTGTGCATCTACCTGTGTGATGGACACCCAACACCTGGCAGAGGAGCAAAACCAGTTGCCACCACTCCCAGTATGAGTGTGAGATCAGGTGTGGGTTGCCTGAGGAACCGAGGAAGATGATGTCAGTCTCTTAGTTTTGAGGTTTGTGTGTGTTACTGTATGATGGTGAAGTGAGAACGAGTTCAGCAGTCCTACATGGGTGACCAATAAAAAAAGAAAAAATAACTTAATCAAATTTAAACCGTTTTTATATGTTTTATGGTCTGACCCACCAGAGCAGTGAAATATGCTTTGGCTGCAGGAAGAAGGAAAATAAATTAAGTAATGGAGTAAAAAAAAAAAAAAAAAGAAGTAATAGAGGACAAAAAATCAAATCTTTGAATAACAGCTTTCATACACTGAGCAGTGCAAAGTGCATTAATTAAATGTGTTACATGACACAATAAGCTGAGAACTGCGATGGACCTGTCCAGCGTGTACCCAGCGTGTAGGTTATTAAGGTTGTTGTGCATTATTTCTTTTGCAATGTTTTTTATTTTCCATTCAGTAACTGTGAATAACCTATGTTCATCTATAGTTCAACAAGATGTATTTTCATCTTATATTGTTTAATTTATGTGTAATTTATTAATTTCCAAAAGTTTTTTTCCCCAAGTATTCAAGTTCCTGAGTTTTACTACTGTATATTTAATATTGCCCTTGCAGTAAAAATATTTATGTGCACTATACAATCGTAATTTTCCTTTAAGGATGAAAAGTATCACTTTTTATATTAATGATAAAGTTCCATAAACTAATAGTATCAAATCAACAGGAAAAATAGTGGTTTTATGTGTGAAGACTTATCAGACCAGGAAACATCTTTCGATTATTTAGGTGAGTGTGTGAATTGTTTTCTCACTTTGTTGTTCTCAGTTGACAAGAGGGGCATCCGTGTGGTTTTCTTCTGCTGTAGCCCAGCTGCTTCAAGGTTTGACATGGTGTGTATTCAGAGATGGCATTCTGCATAAAAGAGTGGTCATTTGAGTTGCTCTTGCCTTTCAGTCATCTCCAACTAGTCTGCTGGTTCTCCTCTGACCTCTGACACCAACAGACCATTTGGGCCATGACAACTGCTGCCCATGGGATATTTTCTCCCTTTCAGACTGTTATTTGTAAACTTTTAAGACGGTTGTGTATGAAAATCCCAGTAGATCAGCGGTTTCTCAAAAACTCACTTGAGCATTTCTGGTACCAAAAGCTAAGACATGTTCAAAGTCATTTAAATTCATTTTATTTCCCAAATGTGAGGTTCAGTTTGATCTTTAGCGAGTCATCCTGACCATGTCTACAATGCAAGGAGGTCTCTTGAACAGGGAATGACGTCACATCCAAGTTGAGAGCGTTCCTGTTGAACATCTCTGAAAAATTGCAAAATCGCCATGTATCCCCTAAGTTGGTTGTAATTTCAGAGGCTAAACATGTTAGCTCTAGTGTGAGCAGAGAATTTTGTGCATTTTGTAAACTTAATCTCCGCATAGAAGTTACAAAGCACTACCTTTAACTCTAATTTATGTACAGTTAAACAAGAACATGTAAACATGAATCTGTGAACTCTTGGTTTCAGTCACCATTGATTTGTAGCCATCTTTACTACTGTAGGTGAAGTCTGGGTTGGTAGGACTATCCTGACTTTCCGAGTCGGATTTCCCACTTAAAGGGAGCATTCAGATTGTATTTCTAACTGGGAACTTGGGAACTCCGTCTTCCGAGAAAAAAATCGAACCCACCAATAGAAAGGTAGACTGTTAGTTGGCATTTGCAAAGGTTTAACTCGCCGTTCAGAAGGAAAGAAGGAACCTAAGTCGGCACCAAAGCTCAGAAGCTCGACCAACGTTGACCCTCGTCCTGCTTTGTTTTCTGGTCCGCTTGACTTTGAGAAATGTGACAAAAGGTAGATGCTGTTTCTACACAGAGCTGTAGATCTGGCAACTCCTGAACTACTGGCATAGAATCCCTTAGTAAAAATACTGCTTTAGTAACTAGATGTAAATATTTGTATTTTTTTAGACTCGTCACGGTGGATGAAGCAACTATTGATATACCATAATGAAAAAAATTCTGTAAAATGAATAGTTTTATTTTGCACCCCTCAAATGTTCCGTGGATGTAGTAATTTTTTAAAAAGGAATTGTTTTGATGAAAAAGGTTGTAGCTTTGACCTTCAAACCTTCCAACCTTTTTTGCTGTGTAAACATGTACAAACAAAGAGATCACACAGTGTCACTTATCAATTTTATTCCTATATTTGAATATAAGTATGATATTTTGGAAAATGTTTGACTCTCTACACATCAGTTTTAAAGCATGTGGTAAATTTCATCCCTTAATTTTACACAAGCAGGGCTACAAGGTTGCAGTTAAATAACATCTGCCTGCCCAAAGCCTCCTTTTCACTGAACTCTAAATGTGAAAAATGTTACAAATAACATTTTTTATTTAACCTGTTTCTATCATGTTAAACCACTCACACTCATCCTCCCAACATGTGACAGTCAGGAAAATGCAGGGAATTTTGAGCAGCACAACAAGCAGCAACAATACCCCCTTCTTGCCTACGGCCTCGTGCCTGTCCAAACTAACCGTCTCCTTATGACTGCAAAATTATTCTGCCGTCACGATGGCAACACGAGCCCACAAAGAGCAGGAAGGAACTCATCGGACATCTTGAAGTCATAATATAAGTATGCAAGTGGGCACAAAAAGTTTTGTATGTGTGTCAGTTGATGAAGTTGCGGACCCGAGGAAGAGCAGCTACTACCTTAGTGGCAGCTAATGTGATTTATTTAGTACTGAATTACTTTGCCGATGACAAGGAGAGTTGTTTGCTGGCTCAGTCCAGTGACTCAGGCCTTCAAACATGATTGCAGCTTCACACAAACTCACTAAAAGTGGCACCATTATGGCAGACTTACACACTTTGGCGCCTCCAAGCAAAAGTTAATTTTCCATCAGCGTCCTGTCTCTTCTCTGAGCTCCCTCCAGTCAGTAAAAGTCACTCTGATGTTGACATTTTTCTTATTTCTGGCTCTGTCATTTTCTACTTTTCTTTTTCCTGCCATGGTGTGCATCCAAAGTTGCCTCCAGACTGCAACACAAAGCTGTGAAGGGCAGTTTCTCCGCCCCTGGATGCAGCAGGGCAACAATGTTCCTAAAATGATCGTCAGCATCCCGCCAAGACAAGTCAGATGCACCGATTTTTAAGGTAATAAACTAATGTGGAGTGGCCTTAAAGGAATGTTGAAGGTCGTTCAACATTTTTTGATTATTTACCTCCAGGTCAATTTTTTCTATTTCGTATTAGTTCACAGACTTGTCGGTGCCCATGGACTCAAGGATTCATGATAATTTTTCAATGCAATCATGCATAAAAAATAACAACACAGAGCCTGTGAAGCTGATGCCATGCGTTAATCTAATGACTGGATGAAAGTTAAGTCCAGCCAGGAAGACTCGGATCCACCAGACAACAATTGAATTATCAACAAACATTGTTGCCCTCATGAGCACAAAGCTATCACCCCTAACAAAGATTTCTGATGGTGATCCATGTTTTGAGAAAACTGATGCTCACAGGTATCTTGTTTCTAACACCCAGAGCTCATTTAGCCTAGTTTAAAGCTTTAAAGATGCAATCACCAGTATCCTCCCATCTTATCAGCAAAAATAAAGTCAAACAGTAAAATTAAGTTTTATAAATGAATTGTTCTTAGACTTCTTTGGCCACTGAGTCCTGTAGTACTAATAAATGAATATTATAGAATTTTGAGAGAATTAAGTCTTTCCACTGTTTATACTTGCTGCAAAGTTATGCAAACCAGTTTCTGGTTATGGCTCCATGTTTACTAAGCAAACTGTTACCATTATTGCTATGCACAAGAATGCCCACAGGCACCACTGTAAGTTGAGGTTTTACAACATCTGATATGTCAACAAATACAGAGATTATGATTGCAAAACTTGATGAGTTGCTTTCGGTGTTTGATGATCACACTTTGCAGGTAAGTAAACGTTATGGAGTTAAAGTTGTGTTGTGTTTAATACTTGCCGCTGTGAATAAAAGGAAAAACTTTTTAAATGAAATCAACAACTGCAGCAATCTAAGAAAGGAGCCAGTCCATCGGTACAAAGGAAACATTACATGCAGTTTGAACTAATCAACAAAAATCATAAAAAGAATCAGATGGAAGTGTGAAGAAAGACATCAGTCAAACACAGAAAAGTGTGCGCTTGTGCCACTCTGCAATCAGTACATAAGGGGATGAAATATGGAAGAATATAAAGTAGGGTTGCATCGAACTCAATACCAGTATCGGTATTGACACCATTCTAAAGTACTTGAACTCGTATTCATTAAAAACCAGGAATCCATCCCAGTTTATGAAGCGCATCTTTTAGTGTAGTAGAAGTATTGGTATCGATACTCAGTATCAGCAAGAACTCAGAAAATGTGGTATTGTTGCATCCCTAATATAAAAGATTATGTGCACAACGTACTTGCAGTCATTGTGCAGTCATTTTCCTCCATGCTCAGCCTCTGCCCTCTTCTCAGTATTCCTCCCATTTTTATTGCCCTCCTCTTCTTTACTTTTCATCCCCTTTCATCTCTTTAATTTCCTTTGGTTTACCTCTCGGTCTGACCTCCTCTGGTTGTTGTTCTTTCTTTTACTCTGTCTGCCACAGGAGGAAACAAACTTTCAAACTTCCCCTCAAACTCTTCTAATCATTGTTCCAGTGCCAAACTCCTATAAGTGCAAAACGTTTAATTCAGAATGTGTCTTTTGTTGATTGTTTCCCCTCCATAATAACACCACTTGGTGTTGTGTTACCGCCTGTGAAAACCTACAACAATGCCTTGTAAGGATTGTTCTCCTGAGATGAGCAGCACAACTAAACATGTGGGTAGTGCCCTCCCAGAATGTTCCAAAAATGATGGGACTGCCTGCAGAGTCCACACCTAAACCCTGCTGAACATATGGGATCTGTTTTAGGTTGCGAGTGACCAACACAACTATGCTGGTTGACCATAAACAACTCCTGGTTGACGAATGGGATGCCATGCCACCATAAAATGTGACCAGCATGAGGAGAACATGCCAGGCTGTCATGTCTGCACATCCATACACTACTAAGGGCCCTAAAACAGTGTTAACAAGCCAATTTGTGTTGTTTTTTCTTTATTTCCATGAGCCAAACATAAATGTCCTTAATTTTAGTTGTAAGTTCATATTAACCTTCCCCAGACATTTTTCTCATAATGAGCCCATGTGTCAACGGCGCATTACACACGCGCTCACCTCAAAGCAGACCCACACCCAGGTAGGCTCCCGGGTCTCGAGCCCTCCCACATGCGCTCATGACAGCTGGACCAGTGAGACCGTGCACATTTCTCTCTTACACACTCTATCTCTCTCTCTTTCGCTCTACCTCTGGCTGTCTCTCTCTCTCTCTCTTTTCCAAGCTAGCGTTCCAGCGTGTGTAAAGTTAGAAAGCCGTTTTCTTGTGATATGTATCCATTTTTGTCCTCTTACTTCTAAGTTTTACACCTGAAACGGCAGATTTCTTCGCTTTTTGATTCAACCTTGGTGAGTAAGCTCTGGCTCTTTTTGTTTTTGTTTCTGCTGTATTATTAAAATGCTGGACGGAGCTTTATGTGAGGGATTCCTCAAACATTCACGGAGATAAGCGGTGTTTGTAGATGGTCCGCTGCTGTTGGATAATCTTCTCACCTCTTTTTACGCCCTTTGTGATTGGTGAGGTTTTCTCGGTTTATTAGAGAAGTTATAAAACTCTGGTGTTGCCGTTTTTTTGCCTTCGAAAGTTTTCTCTCTTTTTTTTTTTAAGATCGCAACTCAGATTCCAAGTTCAGCCGATGGAAATAAAAGGGGCGTTGTCAGACAGCAATGTGTGTTATAGTGTGTGTAAATGAAAAGTAGCTTGTTTGGCTTGTTTTAATGAATGTTTGGTGAGCTGCGAGGGAAGAGAAAATGTTATTTTTCCTCCAAGAGACGCAGAAAAACTCCGTCTGTCACGTTTCGGAGTTTTTTCTTTTTCTTTTCTTAATTATACACACGTTTCTGTAGCTACTGCTGATAAAGTGTCTTTATCGTCAATTTTTAGGATTTAACTTTTAATTAAAGAAAGTCTTTGAGGGTATATTTTTTAGATATTTATACTAAATTTTTTAATTATTTAATTAAATACTTAAATAATCTTACTCGGGTCACCAGGATCTTCTTGAATTTATTAATGTAAACTTTTGTACGACGTTTGATGTGGCAGGTCATCAGTTTTAGCCGCCGTTTGTTCGTTGCACCCTCTTGTGGTTAAAACTAGAAATACTGGGGTGAATACTCCTGCAGTTTAATGGAAGATGACTAAATGCACTGCAACATCACACACTCACACACTGTAAAATGAGGTTATAAATACAGAGAAGTGTTTTAAAAGCCGGCCTGCACCATTTCTCTTAGCATGCAGTCTTAAACGGTCCAATACGATGCAAGTAGGAGCAGAAATTATAGGGAAAGAAGAAGAATTGGGGCCCTTTAAACTTAGTTGAAACATGCTCTTTGGGACTGGAGCTTAAGTGTAATCCACCACTGGTGTCATGCAAGGTGACATTGGCTGTGTTTGGATTAAAAGTCCAACGTAAACATTTTTATTAATTTTTCTCCCAGGACTCTCATCACCAAAGCTCTTCTTTGGATGTCTGCTGCCTTTTCTTTTATTCTCTGTCTAGATGATCCCACACTGTTTCAGTTATGTTGAGGTGTGGGATTTGGCAAGATTCATATCTCTATCAGATCTGTTGCCAGGGATTTCAGCCTTCCCCACGTTTCTCTTCCTTAAGAATGAACTCTTGAGAGCCATCCTTTCATGAAGCCCATTTCTGACGAGGCTTCAGTAAAACAGTCAATAAACCACGAATGAACATATGAAATAACAGCTTAATAAAAGCATAGACGTTGAGCATGGTAGCTTCACAGTAGGTCAATTCTAATGTGCTTTTATGTATTTATTGCCAGTGTTAATGAGACGAACAAGACGTGTGTGATAGTAGGAAGAAATGATGAGATGCTGTGGTTTAACTGTGAAGTTTTTCTTGGTACACAGACAGAAGAGGAAAGGTAGACAACAGAGAAATGATAACAGACGGGAATGAAGATGTTAGTGGAGATCTTTTCACCTCACTTTGCCATGTGGAAGTCATTACTCAGCACTGTCATTTAAGGAATGTATGAAAACACACACACACACACACATAAAAGCCACGTTAGTGTCCAACTTGAAAGAATTCTTGTGTCAGAGGGAAGTCTTTAAACACAGCAGGACGCTTCAGTGCAACTGTGTGTGCATTCTTTTTGTACGTTCCTTGCAGCCATGCAGCCCTTAATGTCTGCTTTCGTCTCTCCTGGTACCCAACAAAACTCCACCTATGATAAATATTTCAAACCTCTGGAAGAAGAATGCATATGCCCAGATATGCACAGTTTTTGGCTTCTGTTGTAAATGACAGGGAATACTGAGACAATATCAAATCAGCTAATGTGGAATGATCAGAATAAAAAATCCTTGTCAAGAATGACTTTTATGTTGTTGCTAACCTCAGCAGAGAGTATATCATGTAAGAGTATTGTCCCAGTGTGGTCAGTGGTGATGAATTCAGTCAAACAGCCGCATTCTTGCAACTCCAACATTCAGTCAGTCAGTCCTCATCTATAAAAGGTATCAAGTATGAAAATGAAGGGTATTTATTCACCAGCCGATCTTTGTATTATCTGTATTTCTGCAGCTGCACCACCAGGTACCACTTACATGACTCCTCCAGCTTTTCAGTTTATTTACATTAGATGCTACTTGTGGACATAAGGAGACGCTACTTGTGATCTCATCAACAAGACTAATGTGGTGATAAATTTATCTTGCAAAAATTTGATGGATTTTCCATCTATTTTGAGGGTTTTAATAAACTATAAAGTGATGCTCTTCAGTACCAAGGTGTGGCTTGCATCTCATTCCATTAGCTTCTTTTTCTTTCTTCCACTGGCTTTTTTTTTTCACCCATTTCCACAGCATGCCAGGCATAACTGTTTATTTGAACAACTGTTACACAAGAATGTGGCGATTAAAGACAAATGCTATATTTTACCATAAATACAACATTTATACTATGAGGATGAACCTTGGTAAGACATGCTTTCAAAAGTCGTTTGAGTAAATGTTACGTTTTTTAACAAAGCCTCAGATTTTAGAGGCGAAGGAGCTCAGAGTTACAAAGTGAATTATGAATCTCTTTTGTCTACTAACATGAAGTTTTAGATGCAAGCAGGAGAACTCTCACGTTTCATTTGGTGCTACCAGGAGACAACTCATCGTTCACCTCACATTTACTTTGTTCATTTCATATCAACATCAGAGCTATCAGTCAGCCAGCCGGGTAGGCTCTGTCTGTCACGGTGGGCAAAATGCAGACATCCATGCATAGGCAGCGTCTGATTATAGGTAATGAGAAATATGTTGCTCATATAAAAAAGGCTGCTGGCCTTTTGATTAATAACAGTTTTCTGTGATTCAATATACAGGCAAAGCAGCTTAGTTGTAAAAGTAAAGTTATATAGAAAAGAAAACACATCTGGGCATTCTTGTTGTTCCACCAACTCCACGTCTGACAAAATCTGGTTCAAAAGAAAGCTTTATTGATTTCATGTATTCATTTTTATTATTGTTTTATTCTAAAAGGGACAAAGCACTTTGACGAGCATAAAAAATGTTAATATGCCAGAATGAGCCAAAGGTTACTTTCCATGTGCAGATGAAGAAAATATAAAAGCAGCGTACAGCAATACTAACAGAAAATCACTGATACAGATCATCCACACAGCCCAACACTCAAGACAAGACATAACTGAGAGAACAATCGTGTCTGGTTCCTCTTTAGTCAACACTGAGTTTTATTTTAAATATTTTGAATGCAACCAAGTGTCTAATATCAGCTGTTATGCAGCAGTTTACGCCATAATACATTTTATACTCTTCCATTCCTTAGAACAGGCGGTTGGCTAAGGGCACATGTAGTCCTGTTAGCAACGTTAGCACCTATGCTGTCTTGACTAGGTCTACTGTACAGAAAGGTGAAACCGACTCTTATTTGTAATGCAAAACCAAAGAGAGAGCAGTATGGTTCTTGGAAAGTGTTTTCCAAGAAGATCGGTTCAATGCAAAAAAAATTGCAGGTGAACAATAGATGCAAACGCACTGTGAAGTCTACGGTTAGTAAAATACCAGTGTTTGTTTGTACCGGGTTTAAGTTGCCTCTCAATAAAACTTTGCACAGCTGGCAGCAGAGACTCTCCAAGTCTGTCTTGCTGTTTTTCTGCAGCTTCTTCCTGACTTCCACAATGCTCCTTACGGCATCATCCAACACATGTCAAGAGATGCATTGTCCCGTGTTAAATGTCATGCAAATATTTCTACCAGAGTGTTTCAACTCTCACACCGAAGCTGTTAAACTGTCTTTTCTTTCATTGATCAATTTATTATAACACTAAGTTTAATTTATCTACAACATCAGACAGCAGAATTCAGTTAATGTGATCTACATAGCACCAATTCATTAGAAGTGGATAAATTCCTGTTTTCTTCTGTTACATTAATTGTTATCCAGTGTGCAGATAGAAAGAAATAGCAGCAGAGACTGTAAATTACATCCGACTGGATTTATAATATGGATCAATAAAACACAAACATTTTACCAACTAAGCATCTCTCAGCAGTAAATCTGAAGTATATTTACTGACTAGAGGTGGTTAAGGGGCCAGAGAGCTCCCGTGGAAGTCTTCCTGGCGTTTCTCCGCCCTTAATCGGATTTTCCATGGCCAAAGACAGAGGGAAAGAGACAAACAGAGTCGGGGAGAGTGGGACAGTGAGAGAGACAGGGGAGTGAGATTCAGAGGCCCGGTTAAGTCTGTGGCTTTGTGTTTTATGAAAGAGTTTTAAAAAAAGGACATTAAAAGTCAGCATTTTCCACCAGGCAAGAGAATCAGCCGACATGCGCACGCACACTAGCGCACACACACACACTTGCACTCAAACACAGAGTCCCCCCAGCCTCCTATTATAAGGCTGAGTGGAGAGGAGGAATGGCTGCATTTGTGCTTGTTAGCCAGTGTATGTGTTGTGTGCGTCCGGGCAGGGTGTTGGACTTCTCTACTCTACACTTTCTTTGTGTTTGCTTCCTTTAAGTGTGTGCCAGTCTCCCAAAGTGGAATGCAAAGGGCACGGTCTCATCGCGTCCAAACAAAACGAAGGATAATGTGCTTGCAGTCAAGGGACTTGCATTAAAAAACACTGCTTCAGTTTTTGTTTCCTTCTCTCCAGCAACAGACTTTCCATGGTCATTTTTATGTGCAGAGTGGGTCTCATAAATCTAAAGCCACTGAAACCAGATATAAACCCTCTTTGAATAGCTCTAAAAACATCAGGCTTAAAGAAAAAAAAAACGATTTTAGTCTCCAAAAACCTGCTTTTCACAGCCACTCTAGGTTCCATTTTCCTTTTCCTATGGCAGCAGGAAACTTGTCTCTTTTTGGCCAGACATCAGTTCATCATGTTCCAGATTGCTTCATTAATGACTCCGGTGATGAGCGCAGACATGGCACATCTGAGGGAGGACTGTAGCGGCTTGTGCTCCTGATTGACGCACCACAGCTGATGAATTACTTCTTTGTGTGTGAGTACGTCAGGTCTATTATGATAGATAAGCCATGAAGATCCGTGAAATATCAATTTTATTTATACCAGAGTTGCGGGACTAATGTGTTCAGCATGGAAAAGGCTAAAGTGCTGTTGCCTGGTGTCAGAAAGGAGTATTTTTAGGCCTCTTTCACCCTTAGGTCCAAGTCCAACCTCTATAAGATGACTTTTAAAAGGTTTTAGTTTTAAGGTGAGTGTATGTTTGGGGGTGTTAACGTGTGTGTATAAGTATTTTGATGTCAAGAAGTAATGTTTGACATTGTTTTTAAAGAGGATTACTGTTATGTTTGCTGAGTAAAACCAAAGTAACATTGCAAAGATTGGACGCGCCACTTAAAAGTGAAAGATGTAGAAAAAAAAGAGCAGATCGCAGTTTTTGTTAAATGTCTATTTTTCTATAATTAAAGGCTGCACAGTCGGATGACTGGACATTTTAACAGATAACACACACACAAAAGTACCTTATCATTGCCAGCCTTTCAAGCCTGTTATCGGTGTTTTTTTTTTAAACTTTAACTGTGAGAATCTCTCTTATTCAACATTTTTTTCTTTGTTAGTTCCTCAGTAAACCACAAATATGCCTGAGTGTGTGTTTGTGTGCATGCATTTACACTCATGTTTTTTCTCTCTTCCCTCCATTTCCCTCCAATGGGGCTCCTTTCCTTCCCCCTCTGTCTCCTCCTCCTTCCCCTTGCGCCGCCTTTCTTTCCTCCCCTCTCTCCATCGAGATGAGATAGCAGCTGCAGAAAGAAGATCCAGCTGTATATGAATATGTGTGTGTTCATTCGTGTGTGTGGATTTACGTGTCCAGGAGGTTATTTGGTGCTCCAAAGAATGTTCCTGCAGGTCAGATTAGTGATAGTGTGATAGTGCCTGCCTTCACTCCATGCTATCATAGTGAAGGTTTTAAGGATGCATTGTTTACTTGTTTTATAAAATTATAAATATTCTCGGCCATATTTCTGTCCGGGAATATTAGAGTCTAAAAATGCACAAAACAGACCTCTAGAAAGTTGTTGCCAGGCCTAAAAATAAGTGTGCCTCTCATATCCGCCCACATGACCTGTCAATCATACTGTTGCGACTTAATTATGTCAGCTACATATGTCCAAACATGTTCATGTGAAATTGTAAATTGTAATATGCGTGACTATCCTTTTTAGTCCTTAGTGTCATTTTGGAGCATATTAAGACCCTATGGATAGAGAAATCATTGCTCTTTGCCAAGGCAGATGTTGGTGGCGCTGGTCTGTCTGTCTGCTAGCAATATAACTCAAAACATTATGGACAGATTTTGGTGAAATTTTCAAGAATTGTCAAAGATGGGATAAGGAACAAATATATTTAGGGGAATTATCTGGAACGAAAGGACTCTTAACTATGGGGGAGATGGGGATAATTTTGTCATTAGAGATTCTAACTCAAAAATAATGCCTGCAATCATTGGCAAAAAAGACAATGACTTGGCGGAGGTCTCTGAGTGTGTTCTGGTCTGTAACTGAACCCCTATCCATCTATATACCGCATGTGTCCCCACTTCCTTTCCCCCCTTGTCCTCCCTCCCCCTTCCCCCAGCTCAGACGGGGCGGACGGATCCTCTGGCACATCCCACAGCCACATGCTTGCACACAAAAAAGGTGGTCTGCTTCCTGTTGGCGGGGAGAGGCTGTTTTTGCTGTGACTCCATTTTGGCAGACATGGCTAATTCCTCTGCTGTCTGGCTGTATATGTGTGTGTCCATGTGTGTGTGTTTGTGTGTGCGTCTGTGTCTGTGTGTCTGTGTCTTTGTGTACCTCCTCAACTTCTAAAGTGCTGATGGGAGGCTGTTCCTGAATTCAAACTCATCGTGTGTAGGCTGTATGTGTAGTTTTCAGTCCATGAGCTTGATGTGTGAAACCACACGGAGCGCAGACGCTGCCTTTACTCTGCACTGGCGTTAGATTTTATAAAAGTCAGTAAAACTCTGCTGTAAAAGAGTTTTCATTAAAAGATAAATGACCGATTTTGGAGGCTTTTTGCTGTGATGTTGAAAGAACATTTGATAGTTTATGTAAATGTCTGTCTTGGATTAACAGTGCAGGGGTTTCTGGATGTGCTTACATATGTAAACAAAATTAGAAGAGCTTATTAAATTCATTGCCTCGTTCAAATGTAAACCTGTGATCCAGCTTGGATGCTTCTTGCCGTCTGCAGAGATCTTTTTTCTCCGTCTTGACCAGTCGTCCGAATTTGTGTCGGACAATGTCCCAACAGGATGAAAGTGCCATCGCCATGTTCGACTATTGGGTGGTTGCTTGCGCCATCATGATTCCTTAATACCACTGGGAGTGTTTCTGAAGAAATACGCTTCTCGTGGTCAGAACAACGTTTATTGACAACGATGAAGAAGCCCTACAACAGATAAGTACAGCACAGTAAGCTGGTGCAAAGGGGCTATAACGTAGCATGAACATTAACAATGTAATGCAGTCGGACTTACAGGTA